>OMLC01043029.1:0-16006 GCA_900302585.1 Regalecus glesne | reverse complement strand
GAACCTCGGGGGCAGCACAGCTCAGGAGGCAGGGCAGTCATCTAGTAATCAGAGATTGGTGGTTTGATCCCCAGTCCCTGCAGAAAGCACGATGAGGTGCCCTTGAGCAAGACACTGAAACACTAACAGCCCCCCCGAGCGCCATGCGGTGGCTGTGCTCACAGCTCCTATATATAGGATGGGTTAAATGCAGAGAACAAATTCCACCAGCATGGGTCTTGTGGCAATAAAACAGTTCTATATCATTTCCATCCATCTTCACTGCTTATCTGAAGTGGGGGCGCGGAGTCATGCTGGAGACTATCCCAGCCCCCATTGGGCAAAATGCAGGGAAACACCTTGGACAGGTCACCATTCCATCTCAGGGGTTGAGCATTTAGGGGTTCAGTCTCTTGCTCAAGGACATCTCGACAGGCTTTCTGCGAGGACTGGGAATCGAACCACCAATCTTAGACGACCACCCTTTCTCCCAAGCAATCAAATATATTCATACAAAATAAATCATATCTGGTTCATTTGAGTGCTATTATCCATAAAGATTTTGTCATGGGCTTGAGTCTCAATCAACAACGACACAAGGCCAAACTGGTGAACTTGGGCACCTGTCCAGTGCTGGCTGTATTCAACCCTGCCTCACACAAACATATGTCCCTCTTCCCTGTCCATCTCGTCTTTTAATAGCATGCAAACAGACAGATTGCCTCCCAGGACACAGAAAGGGGGGACAGAAAATAGCCCATAAGACAGGTTTCATTATGAGAGAATTTAAGTTCGGGGAAAGCCAATTACGTTTTGGGTGTCTGCTGCTAAATCAACACCACCTCCCGTCCAAAAACTGAGACTGTTGACCAAGTAATGGCTGTTCCAGAACGCAACCACCATTCACAGGCTCCTTGTCAATACGCCAACTTGAACATGCTCATTACTCAGCTTCACACTTTAACGTGTACTTCAATGGACTGTTGGGTTGCGTTGACCTAGTGGATCAACATCCCCTACATACTCGCCAGTCGTTATATGTGAACGACGAGGAGCGACACTCACTTGGTACTGCAGGATAGTCTGCTGCACTATGCGGGCGTAGTTGTCGAGTTTCACTCCCGAGTTGCTTCTGCTCCGCATGTCGACGAGGTTCAGCGCTTGCTCGGAGGCTTGCTCGCAAACCAATCAACCGACCCTGAAATGAGCGACGTCGCCGTCACATCTCTTCCTCTATGCCGGAAGAAGTCCCCGGGGGCAGGTTAAGGAAGCGGCAGCGTGTGTGCGCCGCAGCTATAGCTCTCCCTCACCGAGCCAGGGGTCAAGTTTAACAACCGCAGACTCTTGGGTAGCGGATCAGACAACCCGTGGGGAAACTTTGAAACTTTTCACGTCCATTGTGTTTAGGAGTGAGCGGAGAGCTCCTGACGGCGGCAAAAGAGGCGTACACCAGCCAACCAGGAAGAGCACAGTGGTGATGTGTTGGTCGTGAACGAGTCGGTTCTACAAGTCGGCTCCTTGAGTCAAAGATGGGAGAGCCCGTCTCTCAGAGTTTCTCTTTTTTGGTCTTTAATGAATAAGAGACAGAATAATGACACTATCTTATGACGTATTTGTTAAGTAAGACCCAGAAACGTTTCACTTAACAGCCAAGCATGGTGAGACTTATATTTATCACCAGTCGTCAAATCGTTCTATTGGATTAAATTGGACAATTTAAGTGATATATATACATACACATGCAACATGTTAAAATGATGTTTTATAATTGCAAAGTATTTTTAAACAATCATAACCTGAGATTAAATAAACGGAACAGTTGAGACTCCGGTGTTGGTCCCCTACTTTATTCGGTCCCCACTATAGGCCAACTCCACCATCGGAGAGGACCTCAAGTGCAGATAGTGACAACTGGTTGGAGTGCTTTTAGTAGTTTAACTCGTCAGGTTTGTTTTCTCAGTGTGTTTGAATATATTGAATGTAACTTTGCACATTTCAATTCGCTAATCGTGTAGGGCAGAAATAAATGGACACCGCCTCCACAAGACAGCCTGTCCCGGGTCTCTTCTTTCATTATGCTAGTGGCCACCTGTTACACACATACACACACAGGTCAAAACACTGCTAAATTTAGCTGAATTATTAAGGTCAGAATTGGGACTAAACGCATAACCGTTTGGGAGCCTGTCGTAGGGCCGGATCTTATTGCTGAGTTAAGTGATCTGGCTCTCTAAAACGAGCCAGAATCCCCATCACTGGAGAGGAAACTACCGGCATCCCAAACTTTCTCTACACGAGTCCTGGAAAGTGATATTGCGCATGCGCACACCACTAACGACTTGAAGATGTTAATTCGGATGCTTGTATGCTTTGTGCAAATCCTGATCATTTCCCATAGTATTTCATGCTGTGTTGAGGAATTCTGTGTACAAAAAATAATTTTAACTAAGCCTGCACAAAGTGACACAAGGTACTCCTCTTGTTTCTAGAAACACTGAAGCAAATGTCTGCGCAGGTTTAAGTCCTCGTGGATTTGTGAGCAGGTGTTTTGTGTTTTCCTGTGTTGTGTTTTCATATTGACCTATGTGTCTGAATAAATACTTTCAAACACTTAAAAGGATGCAACTCAGTGACTACCAAATGAAGTCAAGTCAGGAAAACTCCTTATCCATGGAGTCTTCCATTCCAAGTCATCAAGCCCATGTGCTGTATCTCCACGAGATGGAGGCAGTGGCTAAATGGTAAGTACACCTTATGTGGGATAAAGGGCATCTGGCCTCAATCCCCCAAGCACCATCTAAGTCTGTGTAGGTAAGAGCTTGTCTTTTGTTTCACTCACTTCTAGCTTGCTGTCATATCAAGTTTTGAATTTTACCCAAGATGTCAGAGCATTGGAGCCTATATTAGAAATGCATTTCATGAACAGCAGGGAGACAACCCAGTCAGGTCTCCAGCCCATCACGGCACCCACTGACATGGTCCATAACACAACATTCACACACATATCGGCAATTTGGAGTTTCTAATCCACCTAATGTGCGTGTCTTTAGACTGTGGAACGAAACCCACAAAAAGGGAAAATAATGAATTCTCAACATACATGGGGATTAATCAAACCAAAGATCTTTATGAGGAAATGTGAGGAAACCCACCAGGACACCTCTTGTTCAGTTTAGTCCAGCACAGCTCTCAGGAGACATTTCTCATGACTAACTAAATACTCTTGATTTGCAGTTTCACAAAAGAAGCCATTAAGTTAATAGTGGTAAGTAATGCCGTATTGTGAGCAGCTGTGTGCAATACACTGTCCTGCGGTCTAAATGTTAAATGGATTTGTTCTTCTAAAGCACTTTTCTACTTAATATATAATAGCAGCTACTATAGGGGAGGAACATTACAATTGATGTCCAAATACAAGAACCACCACATGGAAAATATTGTACGTGATTAACCTACAAGTAAAATTGGTCAATTAAAAGCAGTTATGTACTGAGGTCAGAAGGGGGCAGCAGTAACTCAGTGGTAGAGTGCGTGCTTCTGGAAAGTATGACCCAGATGTTGCAGGTTTGAACCCTGTGTGGGATGTCAGGAAGGGCATCCAGCCTTAATCCCCCAAGTTCCATCTAAATCTATGTCCACCCCCACAGCGTGGGGACTAATCCTGACATGTAGAGATGGACCTCTCATTTACTCGGGTATGAATTAAGTTCATCTCTAAATTTCACACCATCTTCAATATATTTGCAAAATAGAGAAATTGAAAAAAAGTACATTCAAAACTCTTATTAGATATGAAAATATATAAAGGTATTTATTTAGAAATTTTCCCCTTTTACTTATTTTCTTCAACATTTGTTTTCTAACCAGAAATTTGATTGATTTTAGAAAATACTCATATCCATTTTTTGTCTCCTCTCTTCTAGACCTTTCTATCCATTCTCTCCTATCATTCCTCCTCTCTATCTCTCTTCTCTTTCTCACTCATCCTATTTTTCATCAACCTCCCTTCAGTACTAGAGGACATCTGTTCTCATCTTCCTCCTCCTCCCCCCTGCTCTTGGTGTTGGATGGTATTGGGAATACAGCAGCATCATGGCTGACTGAGGGAATAAGGACATGATGTATTGTGGACATCCTGCCACTTATTGATCCTCATCATTCATAGCATCATACCACTCCCATGATGCTGCTGCAGCCTCAACATCCTCACTGCTAATCCCTGACAGGGGACATGGCAAGTCCTTCAGAGCATCCAGTCATATAAAGCGTAAATGTGAACCAGTAGAATAATATTTCCTAGAAACATTTGTGACAACTGTCTTGATGCATGCTCAATAATCCAGGTCAGGGAATAACAAAAAGACATGAATCGGTTCAACTGGAACTCAGAAGTTTATTCAAAAAACGTTTCGTCAGTCAAACAGGTGACATCTTCAGTTTGAGCAGACTGCAGCACACCCCCCCCTTTATAAACAATACATACATTACACACAGTATAGTAACATAAATGGTCTATAACCCCTCTTTCAAACCAGCGTTCCTCCCAATCAAGGATGTGAACATCATCATCTTGAATGAGTGGCCACTAGCCTGTAGATGGGTGTACTCTGCAGAGCCTTGGCCTGACGTGTTGGCTCTCCTATGCTGCGCCATCCTCTTAGCCAGTGTCTGTTTGGTCTCCCCGACATACAAGTTACTGCAGTCCTTCTGGCATTTAACAGCGTACACTACATTACTCTGTTTGTGCCGGGGGACCCGATCCTTGGGGGGGACCAACTTTTGACACATTGCGTTCAGGGGTCTGAAAGCAACTGAGACATGATGTTTAGAAAATACGCGTCTCAGACTGAAGATGTCACCTGTTTGAGTGACGAAACGTTTCTGAATAAACTTTTGAGCTCCAGTTGAACCGATTCACCTCTTTTTGTGAGTTGTGACAACTGTTTGACCCACTTACTTGATACTTTTGCTGTAAATTCTCCCACTTCTTCTTCACCCCAGCAGGGCTCAGGACTCCCCACAGGCCAGTCTCTTTCACAACTCACTGAAAGCAAGCACAATCCTTTTCAGTTTTAACAGCAGTTTATCAGATGCAAACAGTTAAAGATACTCAATCAAGAACACACAAGGGTGCCTGCAGGGTCCACCAAGTTGAATTTAGGACCGCTTAGACTGCAACTTAAGATCCACTTCACAACTATAAGGGCCAATTGCTTTATGCTCGTTTCCCAGAAAACTTAATCTTGGTCAATGATTGTGTGCTGGGGAAACGGCCACAGTATCTCAGCTGCTTTATAGGACAGTTAAGCGAAAGTACTCATTATTATTTATTCGGAACAATAAGACCGTGTTAGGCCTGAAATGCGGATTATTGAATTAAAAGTTTTCCAGACGTTTAAAGGGACCTCTGGGAAGCCTGAAAGAGAACAGATGCTTTGAATACATTCAAAATCTTTACTGTTGGCTCAACGTTTGCCCGAGGACAGCCTTTCTTTGACTGCTCGTTAACGGATCAGTTTTCCGTCAGCTCATCTGTCCCGGGGATCAACATTAATTCAAATAAACTTAGCAATACGCGAAAGAACAATCTTAAATTATCTGGGTGAGTTTTCTTTCTAAGGGGCCATGTGTATCTTTTTACATCAGTGTCACCAGTTGAAACACTGCATCAGATTTGAGTTTAAAGGTAATTAACATCTGCAGTCACTACATGTCTTCTCTTTATGGTGGGGGCGTCTGGAGGAATCCCACATAGACAAGGGGGGGACATACAAACTCTACACAGAAAGAACTTCAGACGAGATTCAAACCTGTGATTTTCTTGCTGAGAGGCATCAGCGATGACCACTTGGCCACCTTCTCCTAAGTAAGCTGTTAGTAGTCTATTCACTTAACATCACGACCACAACAGTACATCTACATAAAGGATTGTGACCAAATAATGACCTAATTCAAATTAGACCGAGCAAAACAAAATCTTATACTGACACTTAAGCTGAAGAGTTATTGACGACGTACCGGAGATGCCTCGGTCGGCGTCTGCTATTTCCGGTTAAGGTGTCGTCATGGCCACTGAATTGCATTGTGGGATATTTACGCCGCCATAGTCACCAGTGCTGACATGCTGTTATGTTTCATTAGCTCTGTAGCATGCTAACTGCGTATTATTCCATGGACGCTCTGGTTTAGGACATACTAACTCGGTAGAGCATTGGTTAGCTGCCTTTCCTCACAATAATAAGGTCTTGGGTTTGAATCCTGTCCCGGATCCTCTCTGTATGGAGTCTGCGTTTTCGTCCTGTGTCTGCATGGGTTTCCTCCTCCCTTCTTCTTCCTGGAGTTGATCTCTGAGCACTGGAACTGCTCAGTGCTCTTATACAATAGGATGGATTAAATGTGAAGAACACATTGCTTTATATGTACATATAATGACGTATAAAGCTTCTTTTAATTGGACCTTTGAAAGTTTGCAGATGTTATACATGTAACCTACCTGCCAGGTCTCTAACACATTAACACATAACCCCCCCAAAAAAGCACACTATGTCTTTAGCCATCAGACATAGAAGCCTTACTTTAACCTTAATATAATTCTAATTCTAACTTTAAACATAAACCCAAGTTCCAGCTCTAAAATAGACCCTTTTAAGAAGTGAGGTCTGGCCATAATGTCCTCACTCTGGTGCTCGAAAGCTCAAATTGGTCCTCACTGAGATAGAAGTACAAGAACACACACACACCACATCTAACTACTCTGCATGTATCCCAAAACGTGGAAATAATAGTTCTCCGGAGGGGATGCATTATCCACATAATTCGGCCCTACCCCAACCCTAATGTCTCCAATGGTGTATTCAGTTGGTGTACATTTGGCTAACCCCATCATGTCATTGAGAAAGACGAGACACTAAGACAAAGGCTGCTGAGCGTTTGTTTACCGTCATGGCAGATGACAGCAGAGTCAAGCCAAGGGGTATACCCAGTATTTCTCAACAAGTTGGATGACTTAGCCCATAAAAGATGCATAACTCCAGCTTTCAACCAAACCTGTAGAAAATGAACGTGGATTCAAGTCAATTTCTACTTTGCCTTGCTGCAAATTGGATACATGTGTCACAGGACTCTTTTTTATTTGTGTGTCATGAATGAATGTCATTCACTAAATATTTGAACATGCGGGAAGTGTTAGAAAATGTCAGCACGCGGGTCGTTTCAACAAATTCATGTCCACATGTCAAGGTGTCATAATAGACATTGGCTGGGAGGACATTAAGGGACATTGTACTTTGAGTCTGACCTCTAACCTCCACCCAAATGAGTAATGACATCAGATTGTAATGGAAAGCCAACTTATAGACAGCGCACATTTACTGACATCTGCCATTTTCTCAACTCCATCTGTAGAGACCCTGCAAATATTCCCCATTGAAATGCATGACTCCAAAGGTCACGATGGTCATTTCACACTTGATCTCACTACGTACCTGAAACAAGGGCTGAAGATGTTTATTTGCAGGAAAAGGAAGGAAAGGAGAGCCGCTTCATTTGGTCACTATCAGTTAGGGGTTCAGTATCTTGCTCAAGGACACTTCAACACAGTTTCTGAAGGAGCCAAGGATCCAACTTAGCAACCTTCTGATTACCAGAGGACCCGCTCTTCTTCCTTACAAAGTCGACCATCAGAGCATCACCGGGTTTTGTAGCTTACTGGCAACAGTTGGGGTTTTGATGCAGATGTGGATGCAGTCCTTGATGCAATAGCCAATGGTGGTGCAGACCAGAGGCTTCAGACAATGAGCATCACCTCGGAGAGGCTCTGTGTCAAGGGACACAGCCCAACATAGACAAGAACTGAGGACACTCAAGAGCCAGTACAGGAAGGAGCTCTTATTGGTTTAACTTGAACTAAGAGTGTCAAGACTTGGAAGTTTTATGTCTCACTAGTTGAAATAATCTTGGATGGATTAAAAAAGCAGTGAACATATCCACACTGGCTTTTGTTCAAAAGTACATTGCCGTCACTACTGTGCTCTCAATAACCCCAAATTCAGTCAGTCATAGATTCATATGTGTCTTTTTTAAGCAATTTTATTCACCTTATTCCTCCTCCAACTTCTGCATGCAACAAAGACAGTACATGGATAATACACAGTACGAAGATAGTTCAGGGCTCTACGTGCAAACTAAGACAATTCACAAACCCTCTGGGAACAAAATATCATGAAACTATTAGAGTTGGACCAGTTGAGAGCCACGGGAGCCCCTCCCTCCCTGTGTTTCCCCCTTTTCATCAAGTCATTTTCAGTCTCCTCTACAGTTTAAAAACAGCCAACGTGGACTAAAAGTGCTGAACCATTCTAAAATAAAGACATTTACAGTCATACAAGATTTGAGATTGTCAGAGCAATATTAATGAATTGCTTTCTGTCCAAAACCCTAAAGCTGAGAAAAATATCCAGCCAGGGTGACTGATGCTTTCTTTTCAAACCCCAACCATACATAAAATATATTCATGTCCATTTGTACAATTATAATGACAGTAAATGAAATAAAAGAAAAATGGGTGCAATTTTGGCATTTTAACAAAATGTAGAATAAATAATGACCTCCACAAATCACGTTATAATGGAAATTACACACACACACACACACACACACACACACACACACACACACACACAAGAAAGGAGCAGATAAAGTGAGAAAATGAATCTCTGATTTGTAATTGAAAAGCTGTTGAGCTTCGCCAAATGATTTGGCTTCAACAAACTTGGAGAATGGATTTCAAAAGAGCTAGGGCACATCAATCTCCGACATCGCTCCAAATACATTGAATAAACAAAAACAAATAAAAACCTACTGACAATGTGAAAGGAAAAATGTCCGAAGTGGTGAAGGCCCCCTTTTGCTTTGTAACCTAATCTCCCTCTCTCAGCTAAACTCTCTCTCCCAGTCATTCTTACTTCTCCCTCCATCAGGTGATGTCTCTCCTCCCCCCTATTAACTCTCTTCTCTATCTTTATCCCCTCTGATTTCAGTCCCTCTAATCTATCTCTTTGCACACTTTGTGTTCCCTGAGGAGAAATCTACTTTTACTGCCAGGACGCTGTTTTCTTGTTTTTTTCCAACTAAGTCTTGAACATGGGACAACTGGTGCCCTCAGACCTGGAGGGGACTCGGTGTCCTAATGAAGGACACTTGGGAAGCTATGATGTTTGCTGAACTTCTTGCCAACCTTGATCCACTACAGTTTGCTTATTGGTCAAATAGATCTGTGGAAGATGCTGTGTCACTGGCTCTGCACACTGTGTTAAAAAACCTCTAAGGAAAAACACCTATGTCAGAATGTTGTTAGCTGACTATAGCTCGGTATTTAAGGCCATTGTACCATTTTGATTGGTGTCAAAGCTTGGTGACCTTGGTCTGTGTAATTACGATAGTCCGTTACTCTGAAGTCTATTCACACGTGACCTTGTTGCAAAATATCATGACAGCTTGATGACATTCGCAGATGACACCACAGCAATATGAGAATGCCTATGAGCATCCTTACTGGAAGCATACTAGTGGGGTTCAGCAACCTGACTGAGCAGGGCCACAAAAAACTGAGAAGGTTGGTAAAATGGCTTCAGATGTCTTAGAAACAGCACTGCCACAGCTTTAGGACATGTACCCCAGCTGTTGCAGGACAGCCTTAAGTATGATGGAGGACGGCAGCCACCTAGCACATGGTCTGCTCTCCCTCCTTCCCTCAGGACAACACTTTCAGAGCATCGCAAAAAAAGGCGACTTGGTTCAACTGGATCAGAAGTTTATTCAGAAACTGGGGACTGGGGAATATCTACAATCACAGCATTGCAAATATTTCCCATTCCTCTGTGAATTGATGTACTGTTCATAAGGATGGGGATCAGCTCAGACTGAAGATGTCACCTGATTGAGTGATGAAACATTTCTGAATAAACTTCTGATCCAGTTGAACCAATACACCTTTTCTGTGATTTCTTTACCTGGATTATTGAGCAGGCATCAAGGCACTTTCAGAGCATCTGAACCCCAGACAGCTAAAGACGGTTTCTACCCCCAGGTGGTCACAATAATGAGCAGTAGGTGCCTTTTACACGTCACGATTAGTCCCCACGTTGTGGAGGTAGAAACAGTCTTATAAAAAGCTTGGGGGATCAAGGCCGGAGGCCCCTTCTGACATCCCACAGTGGGGTCAAACCTGGAGTCGCTGACTTATCACTTCCTGAACCGTATGCTCCACTACTGAGCTACCGCGGCCCCCTAAGGTAGGTGCCCCCTAAGGTAGGATGGTGAATAGTATTCTGTACTATGCCACAAATCAAGTCTACTGTCAGTCTTGATAGTGTGAAAATGTTACAAACATTGGAATTTGACCAAATAAATAAATAAAATTCAAGTATGGACCTCATGTTCATCATATGAGATTTTTCCAAAAACATTCCTCGAAAGGTAAGGGGACAACTGCTTTTTAGCCCGCTTTGAAGTGGGGCAAATGTAGTAGTTAAGTCACCAACCAATACACGTTTGCCCACTGATAACATAATGGATACAATGCATGACAGCGGTGTTGAAATGTGGGCAACACAGCAAACATAGCTATCTTACCTGCACATTGGACCTCTCTCTGTCTGTCTGTCTCTCTTCCTGCCTCCTTTCTTTCACTGTCACCTCCTCTAAAAATAACAGAGTCGATAACCAATAGAACAGATATTGAGAGCCAGAGAAAAGGGTAGAACCCCAATTTCCAAGGAAAAGAACCAACCAGGTGAACTCCAGGTTAAAATTGAGATGTGTTTTTCAAGCCTTGACAAAATGGAAGGAAGTGTGTGTGTGTGTGTGTGTGTATGTGTGTGTGCGTGTGTGTACGTGTGTGTGTGTGTGTGTGTGTGTGTGCGTGGAGGGGGGGTCAAATGTCGATGGGTACCTTGACATAAGCAAAGGAAAGTTCTGATAATTTTCCTGATGTATCTAATCTAGCTATTTACCATGATGGCTGCTGGAAACAACAAATAAAAAAAATAAAAAATGGAATTGGCTATTCTATATAAAGACATGCACACACCAGATGTCAGCATCAACCTTGGAATAAAGTTCAAGGCTAAAATGGAAGAGTGGTATCAATTGGCAGGGCAGATCTTAGTGCTTAGAGTTTCAAACAGTAACAAAAGTTTCTTTTGTTTAATCTTGCCTCCAAATTACTGAAAGAGGACTTAAGAGTTGAAACCTTTTGGTCCAGAGCCACAAAAAATAAAATTAAAATTCAGGTCTTTCAGTTATTTGCACCCTTTTTGAGTTTGTGTTAAGAGACATTTGACATCAAAGTTGGTTGGGATTTCTTAATCATCAACCCACTGATAACATCACATCATGTGGTGAAACAAAACAAAAAAAAGCTAACGCCTGTCTTAATCAGCCCAGTTTTTACCGCAGACTCTGTCTTCCCTCTACAGTAGTGGAAGTGTAACAGAGCCCAGTGGAGGGTTTTTTTCTCTTAGAGGAGGAATGCACCATTTTAAGGAATAGCCCCGAAAATCACTTAACTCTGATTTCTTGTCTGAGACTCTGTCTTTAAACTCATAATATACATGCTTGCTTGCAGACTCTTGAGGAAAAAAAAACTCAGTTGGTGGCCCTAATATCCCCCTGTATGCCTTCTAATATCAGATTTAATATTTCTTTGTCTGTTTCTCAATTTCTAAGAAATATCAGGAATAGTCTGCCTTGCCCAATATGATGAACATTATCCTGACAATTGATCAATGAGGGTGAAACTACTTGTTGTGCAAGTGCATATTGATATTCCAACATTGTTAGTGACAGTCAAGTTCTTCTCTCTGTTATGGACCTGGCACGAATGCCAGGTCCAGTTAACATGAAGGCTGGATAAGTTCTTGTCTTGATTCTTAATAAGACAGATTTGTATTTATAAGCACGGGAAATATGCCTATATGGTCATGTAAATGCACACATTATTGCCTGAGATTCTTCCTTCTAGTACTTCACTGGCTCTGATGAGGACCGATGAAAGAAAGAGCAGCGACCTCCCCTGAGAAGAGAAAGAGAAAAAGATGGACTGCTATTACCATTCTGCTCATATTTTTCCTTCATTCATTGTCTATAGTTCTTAGATCCATGTACATTCTTTAATGCAAGGTAAATGGGCCAATTCTTATAAAACACGTTTCCAGTCTAGTGACCACTAAGCTATACTCTGGATATTAAGGCCTGTCCTGTGGTACTTTTGTACCAAAGCCATCTGGTAATCCTCTAGCAAGCACCTAGTACCCACAGAGCAGATGATAGTAAACATTCAACCACACAGTAATCTCTATCAACCTCCCAGAAATCCCTATCAACAATAATATTAATAATAATGATCTTCTTTTATAGGGACAGTACATATCATTTAGCATTTAGAATGTAAATAGGGCAAATTTATCTACCTCGATAATTTCCATCTGTTCTCCCAAGCAAATTAGAGGTTCAGTGTCTTGCTCAAAGACATATTGACACACTTTCTGAAGGAACTGGAGATCAAACCACCAATCTTCTGATTACAAGACCACTGCCCAACCTCCTGAGCTATGCAACCCCAAACATTAAACTGCTATCTATCAATAAGCAATCCTTAGCCACAAAGGTATTTACAAAGGTGAATAAAGGTGATCTAAATCTTTACCAGCAGAATCCAGTAGAGCATTCGTAGTTGCTTCGGCAGTGGGCTCCATATGGTTTACTGCTCAGGACTCTCCAGAGGGGTGTCATGCGGGCTATTCTCCTTAAAGCGGGGACCCTCTGGTCCACCTGAGGACTGGAGCTCTGATCAGAACCGGACTGGACCTGGTCCTGTTGGAGGACTGGACTAGTGTACGCCTAGATCAATGCACACAGACACATGCACACAGACACAGACACAGACAGACACACACACACACACACACACATGAGTATGCATGGACATACATGTACATACAGGCAACAGAGAGCAGGTACAGTCAGATGGAGAGATAGATGGACTGCTCAATAATAAAAGAGTAGCAACCAAATGTATGACTGTTACCATCATTCATATATTGTAATATTACTGTAGGGTAAGTTAATTTATAGGGAACTGCTCATATCTACAGGATAGACAAGTGGATGCTGTACTGTCAAAGTGTTTTCATCTTCTAAGCAAAGTGGTCTGGTTCTATGGCAAATGACCTGGTGTAAAATAATTTGCAGGAAGATTCAGCATGTCAGTGTTATGTCACATTAAAATATAGCATTATGGGATATTAAAATGTGTTCAATTGCATACAATGTCATTTTAGTGAGCCACTTCTCTTATGATGAAAATTTAGAAAAACACTGTGACACTGGATTAAGATCTCAGCTAAGTGTACTCAAGAGGGGTGTTCACATTTCTCAATGTGTATGGATAGACTGGAAGTGGATAATCGAACATCCACCTTCTCCCTAAGACCAACTTCAACTTTCCTATTCAAACTCTTCCTCAATGTTATCAAGGCTAACCTGGCTCCGATATTTCCCAGTCATGACTGAAGGCTAATCCACAGATAACGTCAAGAAAAGCTCAGGGCTTACACTTGCAGCCTATTTCATACTTTTCCTTTTAAAAGTTCTTTGAGGGATTCCTATGACAATCTGTCTTCACAGGAGTTCTCACTACACTCACTATGCTCACTATGCATTCCCTCTCCTGATAGTCCTACCATAAAACCACCCGCGATGGAGCATTAAGATATATAAATAGACATATTTTCAACATTTTGATCACAGCAATCATCAAGTCATTCATTTTTAAATTGTTGGATACAAAGTAGAAGCTGTTCAATTTTGTTAACATCGACATGTGAATCAGCTCACCTGTTGCGCCAGAATCAGAAGCACCAAGCTCAGCATTGCTGTCACCTTCCCACAGCCAAAGAAGCCTCTCTTCTGCATCTTCACAGTGAAGTGGGTTGGAGGAGATGCAGACACTCAGGTGTAAAAACCAGGGCACAAACACAGCCTCTGAAAGGGTGGTCAAGTTCTTCCTTTTCCAGGTGTCCTTTTATTCTCAAATCTCCAGCGTCTTTTTCTCTCAATATTGGATTTATCACACTGCGACAATACAACCATCAATACCAGCGTGTGTAATTTTTGACTATCGGTCAACAACAAAGTAAAGCTGCCTGAAAATATCTATCTCTGCAGAACTTCGTCTTATTTGGGGTCTCTGACAGCTGCTGAAGTTTCCCCTACAGACTGTCTTCGGTAACTCCGTCTGGTCTGTCAGTGAATGTCAACTGGAGATTCGGTTGGTCTGAGGTCGATGGACTTGTGAGTCAGCAAACACCACTGTGGCAAAGAAGGGAGAACCTGGTCCTTCTTTTTATAGTTGGACAGAGAGAGAGAGAGAGAGAGAGAGAGAGAGAGAGAGAGAGAGAGAGTGAGAGAGAGAGAGCAAGTGAACTGAGGGGAGGGATGTCCCAAAGGCAACATTATGTTAGCAAATTAAAGGCATTCCTTCAACAAATACAATCATATACACTCATCCTGTTCTACATCTTCTCTCTAATTCTCTTTCACAAGCACATGTGTCTCTCACGTTCATATACACCACTAACTCCATCAGGCTTCCTCTCTCTTAACATTTATTCTGTCTTTCTCTTTCTCTCTTACAAAAACATGCAAGCAATCACACTTCTCATATGGTCACTAGACAGTTTCTGTTTGTCTTTTTTCAACTCCCTGTCTCACACGTGTACACATGTTCTTTTTGTGTAACATTTACCCCCATACACACACACACATATAGATAGTATGAACAAAGGTGAGCAGATGTTAAACATATGATTGGAATGTGAAAATATGAACAGGCTGGAGAGGGTTCAACAGGGTTGGAAAGCATGTGTCTATGAATGTGTGTGTGTGTGTGTGGGTGTGTGTGTGTGTGTGTGTGCATTCCCCTTTACATATGAAACTCACTGGCTCATACAGTAGTTTACATGGTTTCTATTTAAATGCAAACTTTTTTTCAATTTGAACATGGACAAAACTGCATTAATAGAGGAAAAATGATTTTAATTTGTATTTTGTTGGTGATAATATAGAATTCAAGGGTAAAAAAATCTCATTTTACTTTTTTATTAGACAGTAAATAGTCTTCTTTCAGCCTGTTCCCCTGTTTGTAAGGGGTCGCTATGGTGGATTTTAGTTGCCATTGGTACCACATGGTGGCCTCAACTAATCTGGTTTGCCAAATTTTACATGAGATTCCCTTCCTGACACAGCCACTAATCCTATGGATGCCGGCACAGGTAAAATGCTGGATGTAGTCTCCGTATTCAGGTACTTGAGGCAATAACGGTCTTCAAATCAGACAGGCAGACAGGGAATGGGAAGAAGAAGAAGAAGAAGAAGAAGAGAGAGGGGGGGTATAACATGCAACCAAAGTCACCAGCTGGAACTGAACAGGCAATGGCTGTAATCAGTTAATCAGGTGGCCATGTGGTAAGCACTATAACCATGCAGCTACAGAGGCATCCAGATAATTAAAGAGTTTTGTCTTTAGGTTTACTTGTGAGTGTAGAGAATCTGTCTATCCATTGCTTATTTTGACTGTGTGTGTGTGTGTGTGTGTGTGTGTGCACATATACAGACTTATGTACTGTGTGCAGCTTTTTGCCTGCAAATGTGTACATGTGCATTTAGTAGCATATCTGCACGTAGACACATGGCTGTGTGTGTTTTGGCATGTGTATGTCCTGCCTTTTTGCCTACGTATGTGGGAGAGTCTATTTCCAATTGTTTAGTCTGTATCTGTGGGTCTTGGCCATAAGAATTGGCTTGATCATTAGTTATACTAACAATATTGACTTGAATTCATCATTCCTCGGGACTGAGTTAGGTACCCATGCTATCAAATCAATCAGCTTCTCACTTGTACTATTCAAGATTAGCAGAGGGTAGGAACACAAGCAATTGCAGACATGTGCTGGGAATTAGTTCTTTT
>OMLC01043027.1:0-17519 GCA_900302585.1 Regalecus glesne | reverse complement strand
CTGGATACTCAGCCATGGAATATACTTGAGCAAAGGGTAAAAGTAACAGAGGTTGCAGACCAGGGTAAACTAAAGTAAAGGTTAAAAATGCATTTATTCATTCAACTTCCTCCATCTAAAATATCAAAAACACTCAAAGCAAGGCCTATTCACCGTGAGACGCGTGTATCAAGCTTGATAGGAGCATAAATGATCATTTGGTCCCGTATATAATATTGTGCTCTTTTTCCATTTCCTACACCCATCCCCCCTGTGTCGCTCACAGCGCCCTGCACAGCATTCCTGCCTGCAACGCAGCCGCCGACTGAGCATGCGTGGAGAGCAGCGAGGCTGTGGAGGGGGCGCCTGGCTGTATAGTCAGGCCGGGGAAGGGAGGGGAGGAGGAACTGGGGCAGGTCGCTCTTTGTTTCTGGCGAGAAGGAAAAAACTAAGAGACGTCGCTACCGGTGCGGCTTAACACCTCGGAATACACCACTTCTGTGAGTCACGCTGTTGTTTGATGCTCAAACTTCGCTATCTTGTCAGCGATTGTGGTGAGCACCGTGCTCCCCGGACACGTTTGGGTTTCGGGACTTTTTATTGGGGGGCTTTAATAACGAGAGGCAAACACCGACATGACGCTCTTGTGGCGCGGCAGCGGCGCAATGAATGAAATTTGTTTTTGGAAATGTTTTCAGAGCGGAGCACCGAGCCAAGGGTACGGGAGGCGCGTTGGATCAATCGGCGTCCCTGCGAAGGATGCTGTGAACCTTTCCCCTGTTTCCAAACGAAACCCGTCGTAAAAGAACATGTTTTCCACAGCCGGTCGGCCCTGGAGAGCATGGCCGGCTAGGCTAACTGAATTAGCTTGCTAGCAGCAGGCTAGCCACCGTTTTCGTCGGCAAACCCGTACCCGGGGGTTGTGTTTCTCTCTATTTATCACATTAACCGTCTTTGCGTTAATATAAACTCTTCTCAGTAAACTCCACTGAGATAAGATTACCTGAGGAGAAGCAGGTGAATGAGATCATACTTAACGTTCTGGGAAGAAGTGACCTGCCTTTAGTTAAATGCCGCCTGGGCCTGACTAATGATGTTAATACGCGGTTTGGGTCAGACGCTTGTAAATATAAACAATGCATGAGTAGAGTTCACGCCGGAAGTGTGCTAGTGTTGACTTTGTTCTTACCTTTAGATGGCTCAACACGATACACACCATGCAGTGCGTCATGATGGTTTGGTGAGGCATGTCTTAAATCGTTATGGTAGTTTTGTTGGTTTGCTGCTGAGCTGTATTGTCTAAAGTAACGTTACCTGTGTCTGGATGTGAAAACAAGTGTCTTGAGGATACATAGAGTTGAGTTCAGTCTGCCTATTGTGTGATTAATTAGCTGCATTGTTAAATCTTAAAATGGGGGGGTGTTCAGTCAACACATAGTGATGGGATGGACAGTTGTAGGTGTTGTCAGTTATTTTGAATTTAAATATAAGAAATAAATAGCTAAGAATGTATAAAAAAGATAAGAATAAAATGACATACTGTCCCCTCCGAGCCATACTGTCCTTACTATAAGAATTCAATAAAAATGATTCTGAGAATCCAACAAATGGTATGTTTGAAAAGAAGGAGGAAGTTATTAATAATTTATTTCCCCCTGTCTTAATGCTGAACCAATAATGCTAGTTTTTCACACATCAAAATATATCAGTCTTATAATCTGTCTCAGAAATGCCTCGATAAAAACAGTAATGATTATAAAAGATGATAATAATTTTTTTAAAATCCCAAAACCTTTCCACAATGACTTGTTATCTATTGTTTCACATGAGTAAAAATTGTACTAGAATAATCGGAATAAGGATTTTAGAAGATCTAGTTAAATATAAGTTTTACCTTTTTTACCCATATTTGAATTATTAGCAAGTGACGAACTGAATGCATCATGATGTTGCCTGGTCTAGTTGGAAGATAAGTTTTTGCATATGTCTTAATTATCTAATCTTCTATTAACAGTGGGGTACTTACTGCTGTTGTGCACTTCCGGTCCCTGTTGAGAGATGTCCACCCCGGACCCCCCAATGGGAGGGACACCTCGCCCAGGGCCCTCCCCGGGTCCTGGGCCCTCACCAGGAGCCATGATGGGGCCAAGCCCTGGTCCTTCTCCAGGTTCTGCCCATAGCATGATGGGCCCCAGCCCAGGGCCTCCTGGATCTGGACACCCCCACCCTCCGCAAGGACCCTCAGGATATCCCCAGGACAACATGCATCAAATGCACAAAGTACAAAACCTTCTTTTCAGTATTATCAAGACAGATACTCAATTATGTCAGTAAATTTCCAATAAGATTTTTCTAAATTTACTTTTCATTACTTTGCCATGCCTCCTTCCTTCAAACCAGCCACCACCACAAACCGATTGTTGTGATTGTCAAAAGGCTATGGTACATATGTAAAGTTCTCAGGCTGACAGTGCAGTTAATTATGTTTTAAGCCATAAAATGAGTTTAAAGCAACAAAAAGCACCATGCATGCTGAATATTCCAGCATTGTCAGTCTTTGTTAATTGTTAACATGTTTTGCTTAAGCTAGTATTGACATCTTGAGATGTAATACTTGGACAATAAACTTAGAATTTATATTTTATGATATAGGAAATATCTTGATGGGAACTTGAACAACTTTCACCTTTAGAGTAACAATAATTTTTATTTTGAATATTGTGTTTTTCTTTTGTAGCCTATGGAAGGTATGCATGAGAAGGGAATGCCTGACGACCCACGTTATGGGCAGATGAAGGGTATGGGCATGAGACCAGGAGGACATAGTGGGATGGGACCCCCTCCTAGCCCTATGGACCAACATTCCCAAGGTAACACATCACAGATTATACCTCAGCTACAAATAACTTGTAAAATGGAACATTAACACTGTGTCCATCAAGGTGTTTTTATGCAATATTTATGATAGAAAAAAAATACTGAATACAAGGCAACTCCTAAAGGTTGCTAAGATGCATCATGTAAGCTTGAAGTGGCAAGTTGACATAATTTGTTGAAAAATTGAAGATTGAAATGGATTTAAGAATTTCCTCAGTTAGAGTTAAAAAAATTTCTTCAGTGTTTAGCTGTAGTTTTACAAACGGAACATGATTTATTGCCAAAAAACTAGCTCAGGGTCATGCAAATTATTAAATTGAAACCCTATAATTTACAGTTTGTTAACTATGTCGTTACGTAGAAATTGGAAGGAAATCACACATTAATGTGAATAAATTGCTAAGAAGTCATTTTAAATAGACTTCTTCTTACATAGCACTTGTCTAGTCCAGTGACCACTCAAAGCATGTTACATCATTATACCTTACATTTACTTAAAATGAGGGATTTAGCCTGGATGCCCTTTTTCTGATACCGTGCAGTGAAATGGAATCCGCTATGCCTGACTTGGAGCTGCACACTCTACCGCTGAGCCACCGTGGCCCCAGTAAAGTTCAATCAATATAATGGCAAACTGTATTAATAGAATTAGCGAGAAGTATTTGGTAATTATAGAATAAAATTAAAGTAGAATGAAGAGGTTTGTTCAGGAATTAAATGGGAATTAATTTTTATAGAGTGGCATAGCTCACATACAGATGGGTCTTTTCTTCGCATTACTGTGCAATTTCTTGGCCATTTTTTCACAATTACTGTTATGAACAGCCTTTAAATTATAGTTACCTATCTTGTATGCCAATACAAAAGTAGTCTAAAAATAACATCTATCTGAGTATTATCATCAATATTTGAATTGAAAAATGATTTGTGAACTACCAGTTGGTGTATGTTCATCTACCTGGGAGTTATTGTGTCCTAATTCTGACATGTTTTCTGGGTTTAATGCCCGAGCCTGCTGCAAAATTCCGGATGTCGACATTAAGTCATCTTGACGAAGCTAGCTAATGGCTGTGCTCATGAAAAGATAGGGCATACTAGAGATCTTAGTATATTTATTTGAATACATCACAGGGGGTTGAGTTGCTGAAACAGTGGGTTTTTGCAGTAGGTATCGGAAGGAAAAAGTGTTAAATTTGTTTTTTTCTGAGAGCTTATTGGTAGTTTTGTATAAGCTTACATTTTGAACTAAATCCTCTTGCTTTCTGAAATAGTCCAAGTAGGGAGAACAGTTAACGTAATCCTTGCAGATGTATGAACAAATACAAATTATGCATGTGAACCCATCTAGCCAGTTACTCTTCTTTCGTGACTTGTCAGTTTGCTCGGTTGGCAGCTTGAGCAGACAGCAAGGGGAGGGGCGAGATGAAGGGAGCGGGGTGTTCTTCTTTCAGACAATAACAGAAGCAGCTGCAGCTACAAAACCACACAGCCACCAAGGGAGAAGGAATGGGAAGAGGGAGAGATCTGTATAGATACAGCACTGAGATAACATTTTCTGTTGGCTCGTCTTTCATGTAATTACAGGGGACTGTGTTTTTGTGTATTAGAAATCGTCTTAAGGCAGGTAATATGCTATGGCGATGACTAAAATTTTGTTTTGATCCACCCTTGTTTTGTTGCCAGTATTTTAGACTTAAACTCAGATGTCTTGATGCATCAAAACTCAAATCGATTTACCCCAAGCAAATTAAGAGCCAAACTACTATTTTAGTGAAGAACCTGCGTTTTTAAACTAAGCATTGTTTTGCTATAGTATAACTCTTGTGTTTATTTCATTCACCTTCCTCTTTCATTGCTCTCCCAGGTTACCCCTCCCCATTAGGAGGCTCAGAGCATGCCCCAAGCCCCGTCCCAGCCAATGGCCCTCCCTCTGGACCTATGATGCCTGGTGGTCCTTCTGGGGCTGGGCCCATGGAGGGCAGTGGAGACCCAAGTCAGGGAATGGGCCAACAAAATCGGGGTGGTCCCCAGGGTCCCAGCGGGCCTGGTGGTGCAGGAGTAGGGCCAGGTGGTTCAGGTGGACCCACTCCTTTCAACCAGAACCAGCTACACCAGCTCAGGGCACAAATCATGGCATACAAAATGCTTGCACGGAGCCAGCCCCTACCAGAACACCTGCAGATGGCTGTGCAAGGCAAGAGGCCCATGCCAGGGATGCAGCAACAGTCGATGTCAAGCATGCCAGCTTCTAGTGGGCCTGGGGCTGTCCCTGGAGCTGGTCCAGGACCAGCGCAAGCCAACTATAATAGACAACATGGTGAGTTACAATCCCGACAGAAGATACTCCGAGGCACATTTTTATATTTGATGTCTTTAATCCTCATTGTCACAGAATTATTGCAAGTTCTTTATACAAGTTTCAAACAAAGGAGTTATATTTGAATGTTGAACAGAGACCCCTGGTGGCTGGATAAGAATCTTTCATTTTGGCTCTGTCACCATTTTGAAATTATCTGAGACATGTTTTTTTCCTATTTTTTGTTGTTTTATGTATATATTTTCAGGCATGGTAGGTCCAAATATGCCTCCCCCGGGACCATCTGGTGTCCCTCCAGGTATGCAAGGCCAACCTACTAATGGACCTCCAAAATCCTGGCCTGAAGGTAATGAAGGATGCCTAAATGAGCATGTGGGGTGGTTTGCACTCAGAAGACAAATGAGTAATACATTTATATCCTCTGAATCATCTATTTAAGGACCAATGGTGAATGCTGCTGCCCCATCCAGTGCTCCCCAGAAGTTGATACCACCTCAACCAACAGGCAGGCCCTCACCAGCTCCCCCCTCTGTACCCCCTGCTGCCTCCCCAGTCATGCCCCCTCAGACTCAGTCTCCGGGACAACCTGCCCAGCCTCCTCCCATGATGCTGCACCAGAAACAGAACCGGATAACCCCCATCCAAAAACCACGTGGGCTGGACCCAGTGGAAATCCTGCAGGAGAGGGAGTACAGGTGAGAAAAGATGGGCATAATGAGATAACCCTCCAGAATAAAGTTTAACTACAGACCATTGATGGCTACTTGAATGCTTGAGGCTCATTTGTGTGGTTGTGACAGCTGATTAAACCATGTTCAAAACCACTTTAAAATATTTTACCAATGCCCTCACGTCCACATAACTGTAACCCTAAAATCACATCTCATACTAGTACTAAAACTATACTGCCTGACAAATGAGTTATGCTTACCATTGTAGCTATAATGAAAAGACTTATTAAAAATATTTGCCAAGTCGGTCGTGCCTAAAACCTACCCAACCCAAACCTTTTTTATGTGAAATCAGCAGAAAAAGCATAGCTGATCTCAATTCATCGCAAAAAAATATTAGATTTACTGTCAGCTCATTTACACTGTCCCTTTTTATGGTTAAGTGATCTGCCTTACATCAATTTTAAACCCATGTGGGGGAGATTTGTTTTCATGTTTATTGTCAGTCATTTTGCTGTTTTATTTTCTTCAGGCTACAGGCTCGCATTGCCCATCGTATCCAAGAGTTGGAAAACTTGCCGGGCTCGCTTGCTGGAGACCTGCGCACTAAAGCCAACATTGAGCTCAAAGCCCTGAGGCTGCTGAACTTCCAGAGACAGGTAAGAATGCATTTACATGCCCTACGAGGTGGAACAGATCATTTGGAATTTTCATGTTATCTGCCTAGTCTGCAACCTTTCTAGTGTTATCCATCCGTTTGTCAACTGCTTATCTGAAATTGAGTCATGGGGATACTGGAACTTATCTGTCCTCATTGGGCAAAAGATCAATGAACTGTTAGGTTTTTTTCAATTATGCAAATAAAATCAATGAAATAAATAAATAATTCCTAAATGGAAAAAACAACTTTGATCTATTGTATCTACTATTCCTTACAGCTGCGTCAGGAGGTGGTGGTGTGTATGCGTCGTGACACTGCTCTGGAAACAGCCCTAAATGCCAAAGCTTACAAGCGTAGTAAGCGCCAGTCACTACGTGAGGCCCGCATCACTGAGAAGCTAGAGAAACAGCAGAAAATTGAACAGGAGCGCAAACGTCGTCAAAAGCACCAGGTACCTAGTGGGAGAAAAGTATTAGTAGTTAAGTGAATAGGGAGAGTATAACAAAAATATTAACACGTCTAATCTTGGAGGGAAACAGAGAAAAATAGAAAATGGTTGCATGGTCCTGAAACAATGCATTAAATATCAATCCACTTACATTATGCAAATTCATGACACTGATGATGGTTTTGTATCGGTAGGAATATCTCAACAGCATCTTGCAACATGCTAAGGACTTCAAGGAGTACCACCGCTCCATCACAGGCAAGATCCAGAAGGCCACTAAAGCTGTTGCCACCTACCATGCCAACACAGAGCGAGAGCAGAAGAAAGAGAATGAGCGCATTGAGAAGGAGAGAATGCGTAGGCTGATGGTAAGAGTTGTCTGGATGTAGACATAACATCAAATATTATCAGATTTAACCAGCAGCTATGTTTTTTCCACCATGTGATTATGTTCGATCTTGGCAGTGATGCTACCAATCCCCATTGCATGTTAGCATTGAAATATGAATAATTCCCTCAAGTTATGAGTCTGGTGATTAGCAGCAGCAGATATATATTGAAAATTCAACTTTTTCAATCACATCAAGACAGGCATGCAAAAATAAAATGGAAGATTATTTGCTTTGCTGAGGATCTTAAAATATGTGGTATCATGGGAATATGTGCTCCAGTAACAGTATCAGTTTTTGTATATTGTCAACACAACATTGTGAAATTATGCATCTTCTCTAAGGCTGAAGATGAAGAGGGTTACCGTAAACTGATTGATCAGAAGAAAGATAAGCGTCTGGCCTACTTGCTACAGCAGACAGATGAGTATGTGGCTAACCTCACTGAACTGGTGCGGGCCCACAAAGCTGCACAAGCCCTCAAGGAGAAGAAGAAGAAGAAGAAAAAGAGGAAGGTGAGTAATTTTTATAACAGGAAATGTATAATCTCTGTGTTCCGAGTCAAACACTCCCATATTTTTAAACTTGAATGTTCTCCCAAGAAGCCAGAGACTGCAGAGGCTGGTGCTCCTGCCTTGGGACCAGATGGAGAGGTAAGCATGGAAGGGGTGTATAAGATTAGATTTTAAATGTTTAATTTCTATTGTTATTATTTTTGCTCTTTGAGCCCTTCTACTACTTTTCATTTTATTATTTTCATGTTTCTTTGCCCCATTTTCCAAATGCCCATATTTCCTCTCTATTCTCAGCCATTGGATGAAACAAGTCAGATGAGTGACCTGCCGGTGAAGGTCATTCATGTGGATAGTGGGAAGATCTTGACAGGGGTCGAAGCACCCAAAGCTGGTCAGCTGGAGACCTGGCTTGAAATGAACCCTGGGTTAGTCAGATGTCTTGCTTTTTAACTTCTGAAAATTAGATAATTTGGCTTTTCTCTGCTAGGAAATTACAGCTAGTTTTCCTGTCTTAGATGGTAATATTGCTGTTGTATCTCAGGGATATAATATTATTAAGTAATAGAAAGGAGTTAGGAAGCTCCTTCATATATCATGTAAGGACAACATTTAATACTGGAAGTTAGCCACATTTTTACTGAAATATGGATGTCTTTTCATCATGGGCTCTGATTCACATGTTACTTTTCTACAGGTATGAAGTGGCTCCACGCTCTGACAGTGAAGATAGTGGCTCAGAAGAAGAGGAAGAGGAGGTATATTACCCTTTAACTACTGAAGCTAAACTTAGAGAAATATCTTTGGATCTATTTTGTCTTTTACATTTGTGTTTTTTTAATCTCTTTTTTTTCTCCCAGGATGATGATGAGGAACATCCCCATCCCTCCGCTGCCCAGACAGATGACAAGAAGAAGATTCCTGACCCTGACAGTGAAGATGTATCTGAAGTGGATGTCCGGCATATCATTGAGTAAGGAAAAACCTTTGAGTTCTCATTGCTTTAGGTTTTATTTTGTTTTTTTTCCTCTGGTTAACTCTGTATTGTTGAAACTAGCCATGCCCATCTGGAATGTGACCAAGTTGAGCACATTTCAAAACTTGGCCTGCTGTGATGAAAAATAATGATCCACGAATTCCAAAAACCTTGCTATACTAAAAAGCCTAAGGCGCTCTGTCCATCTATCATCAATCTGTCTATCTGTCTGTCTATATCTATTCATGTATTTTGTTTTTAAATTTGTATTAAATGTTCATTCATTAAACAGTCTTCACAAAAAGTGATTGATGGGGAAAATACTTAACCATCCATCAATCTTAGTTATGCTTTATGATATTAAAATGTATTTCAGGTGCACAAGATGTGTTCACTCTCTTTAAGTTCTGGTGTTTTTACCAGGTTGATTTATCAATGAAGACAAAAATACACTGTATAGTGATAGTCAGAAATGAGCCAGTATAATGGACACGCTACAGTTAAAGCAATAACATACTGCTTTGTTACCAAAAAAGTATATGAACTTGCTAGTTCAACATCAACTTTGTACTCAGTTTACAATAGAAGGCCCACTGATTTCACACTTCTGTATAGCTTTGTGGTGAAGGCATGGTTTGAGTTTAAGATATAATTGACAAGAACACAATAAACTCTGTCTATGATAGAACTGTGGAAATTGAGGGTAGCAGGAAAGTTGGTGAGGAGAATGGCCTTCAGTTGAAGGACTTTGATTCAGTCCACCATGATGAAATTCTGCCTCATTTAAGTATCCTTGAGCAAGAGATAAAAGTAGCACAAGAAATTTTACTCTAAATCTGACTCTTTGCTCTGACTGCTGTTTAGATGGGGATAAGATAAGAAAAAAGCTCATAGTTAGAGGAATATCACATCTCTCATTGGATGTCAGATGCCTTCACATTTACTGTTGAGTGATTACTTTAATTTTCACTGTTGTTTTCTGTCCTTGGCTCACTGTATTTTCCCCACCTCTTCCACTAGACATGCTAAACAGGATGTAGACGATGAGTACGGTAATGCAGCCTTTGCCAGAGGCCTGCAATCCTACTATGCTGTGGCCCATGCAGTCACTGAGAGAGTGGATAAACAGTCCTCACTTCTAGTGAATGGGCAACTTAAACAATACCAGGTATACTTTTTTAAGACTATCATCCATAAAACAGAACAGCTGTGTTGTGGGTTTTCCTTGAAAAAGTTAATGTTGTGTTTATCAGAAGTGATATTCACAAAAATACCTGTTAAGCCAGTACTCTCATTCATATCAGAATATTGAAATTCTGAATAAATTATCTGTTTTTTTTAAATAAATATTCACCTTATTACTCAAATTTGAACCATGTTAACAGAGTATGTGCTTGCTAACTCCCCTTCTACCTGTTTAGATTAAAGGTCTGGAGTGGCTGGTGTCACTGTACAACAATAACCTGAATGGCATCCTGGCTGATGAGATGGGCCTGGGAAAAACAATCCAGACCATTGCCCTCATCACCTACCTCATGGAATACAAACGCATCAATGGGCCCTTCCTTATCATTGTGCCACTCTCGTAAGTACAATACCACCTATTCACTGATGTTTGATTGAGATTCAGAAATCGTGAAATTTTTGAGAAAAGCCCAAACTTGAAAAGCCACCAATACATATACTCCAGCCTGTGAGATTTGTTATTCGATATGAGTTTGAGCTGACCGGTTCAACCAGATACCAACATTCCTTAGTATTAACTCAACTGTACAGTGTGTTTTTTTTATTTATGCCCACAGGTGGCAGCAAAAAGCACATTGTGATTTTTGTTTTGTCCTGTTTAATTTTAGAACACTATCTAACTGGGTCTATGAGTTTGATAAGTGGGCACCATCTGTTGTGAAGATTTCCTACAAGGTCAGTGACTTTTTGATATCCCTTTTGATTTATGTTCTGTTTGCTTGAGCATGAGTTACAAGATGTTCTAATTGTGATATCATGGCACCCTTTTAAAAGATGGAGGTCCACTTCACATCTGCAGGATTGGAGGAAATAATATATTTGTGTAGATAAATTGAGAGAGATTAATTGGGATTTGATTATTTCTAGGGTTCCCCAGCCGCACGTCGTGCATTTATTCCCATCCTGCGAAGTGGCAAATTCAACGTGCTCCTAACCACATATGAATACATCATCAAGGACAAGCAAGTGTTGGCTAAGGTATGAAGCCATCTTCTTCCTCCACCACATGTATCATATTAGCTCACATCTTATTGTGGAAAAAATTATGAAGGGCAGCAGCATCATATAGAACAAAATTAATTTTCAGGGTTCCCATGCATCTTTGAAATTTATAGTCTTGTTTTCCAGTCTTGGTAAACACCTGATGAATGATAAAACTGATCATATGTCCTAAAATATTTTGGTTGCAAGAATTTCAAAACAAAGTTATCAAATGTTATTCTTGACCTGCTGAGATAGTATGTTGGCTCGTTTTATTTTTTTGTAGCTGGATTGCATTTTTATCTATATTTTTAACTTCTGAGATTGCACATTAGTGCTTGAACTTTGTGGTATATCTTTGCCTTCACTCATGAATGAACTTAGTGGAAAACCCTGACTTCTAACCCTGCTGCAATGCGTTTCTTGTTAAAGCTTCGCTGGAAATATATGATTGTTGACGAGGGCCATCGTATGAAGAACCACCACTGTAAACTGACTCAGGTTTTGAACACACATTACTTGGCACCGCGTCGTGTTCTGCTGACGGGCACTCCACTGCAGAACAAGCTGCCTGAGCTGTGGGCACTGCTAAACTTCCTCCTCCCCACCATCTTCAAGAGCTGCAGCACTTTTGAACAATGGTTCAATGCCCCCTTTGCCATGACTGGTGAGAAGGTGCGTTTCAGTCTCAGATTTTTCTCCGGTGGATAATGCACAATTTCTTTGCTTATTCTTGGCCACAGAAAATCATAATTTCCCAAATTAGATAGTCTCTGTTGGATTGGAAAGTTACACTTCTGGCATTGACATTGAGACATTGAATGAATCTGGGTCCATGATTCCAATTTTCTCGCAAGAAATGCTTAGGTTGAGGTTTAGAACAGGATTCTTTGGTTATAGATTATTAAAGCGTTATCTTTACTCCTCTTTTCCTTCCAGGTGGACCTGAATGAAGAAGAAACCATCCTGATCATCCGCCGTCTTCACAAGGTGCTTCGACCCTTCTTGCTTCGCAGACTCAAGAAGGAAGTGGAGGCTCAGCTGCCTGAGAAGGTTCTTTTACAACTATTTAATTTTCAGTTCTATTGTTATTGAATTTCATGTATGTTGAAATAATGTTTTCAATTGGAGCCATGGTTCTCATTTTATTAAGTGATATGTTTTTCTCCTTAACGTCTCTCCTGTCTTTCAGGTGGAGTATGTGATAAAGTGTGACATGTCAGCTTTACAGAGGGTTCTCTACAGACACATGCAGGCCAAAGGTGTCCTGCTCACTGATGGATCAGAAAAAGACAAGAAGGTAAGAGGAGGAAACAGGTCTCGTTAAATGCACTGTGGCATATTGGCATCCAAATCAGGGCTCTCTAGCACAGACATGAACTAAGTATGGGACAGCCCTCCACACATGCTTTAGTAAGTAGGCCTCCACACATCCTTGCTGAAACACAGAAAGGGAGAGCAGTGTGAACATGAATGAATATGAAATATTGAATATGAAACATTTCTGAGGATAAGAGGAATCTCTCTTGATACATAGAATCAGAATCTTGACGCATGGTGATCTTAATCGGCATTCCTAGGAAAATGTAATCATTAGCCAAAGGAAGTACTAAATTTGTATTCAGTAACTTACATTTACTATTACACTTTCCTCTTCCAGGGTAAAGGTGGTACGAAGACCCTAATGAACACTATCATGCAGCTCAGGAAAATCTGCAACCACCCCTATATGTTCCAGCACATTGAGGTACAGAACACTACTTCCTCTTCATTCAAACTGTTAATAACTATGAATGACACTGCAACATTTCAAAGGACTGCACAAAGACGTGCAGTGCAGGAATGGAGTTCTAGTGAAAATGTGGCTGAAAATTTTAATTCTTGGTATATTACTTGACAGGAATCTTTCTCTGAGCACCTTGGTTATTCTGGTGGTATAGTAAGTGGGTAGGTGAATTTTATTTTCGATTTGTTGTATTCTGGTGTGTGTGTGTGTGTTTTATTTGTCAGTGTTTTGTCCTCCTCATTCATCCTAGCCACCTGTTTCTCTCCCCCACTCTTCCAGCCCGGACCTATACCGTTCCTCTGGGAAGTTTGAGCTGCTGGATCGTATCCTGCCCAAGCTCAGGGCTACCAACCACAAAGTGCTCCTTTTCTGTCAGATGACTTCACTCATGACCATCATGGAGGACTACTTTGCCTACCGCAACTTCAAGTACCTGCGTCTGGATGGTAAGAAAAGGGGAGGTGGAGAAATTACCAAATCTTAAAATTGACTCCTTCTTTTGTGTTTGTGGCCATGCTTTGTTTGAAAGTTTTGTATATTACGCTAAAAGCTTTCTTGTTGGCTTTAAAAAAATTATAAGCTGTTAGAGAAGAGGAAGAAAAGAATTAAATGAGTGATTCTGAAGGTCTATCAAGGGAATTTTTGATTATAAATCTAAGGCACCACAGTAGCTCTGTGATAAGCGTGCGAGCTTCGGGAGATGATGAGTCAGAGGTAGTGGGTTCAAACCTGGGTTAGGGTTCAAACTGCAGGAGATCAGTAAGGCACCCTGCCTTAATCCCCAAGCTCCATCAAAGTCCATCTCCAAGCCCAAAACTTTAGGACTGATTGTGACACATAAAATTGACCTCTCATATATCTTAGGGACCATTTCTCAACATCCCCCACCACCTCCTTCACAATTAAAGTCTGTGTAAGGCTTTTAGGATTTGATTTTTAACACATTGGTCTGGTCATACAAAGGAACCACCAAGGCAGAGGACCGTGGCATGCTGCTGAAGACATTCAATGACCCTGCCTCTGAGTACTTTGTGTTCCTGCTTAGTACCAGGGCTGGAGGCCTGGGCCTCAATCTGCAGTCTGCTGACACCGTCATCATCTTTGACAGTGACTGGAATCCACATCAGGTACTGCTTTGAAAAAGTCAAAGTTTAGCTGTTCCCAAGTTGATAGAGACAAGATTAATCTGTTAGTTTGCAGTGTTTGTTGAAGAGATATAAAGAAATGTCAGCATGAGATATAATGCATATCGGCTGAATTGATAATTCAGATGCATTCTTTATGTTCTAAAAGGACTTGCAAGCCCAGGACAGAGCCCATCGTATTGGCCAGCAAAACGAGGTCCGCGTGCTGCGGCTCTGCACTGTCAACAGTGTGGAGGAGAAGATCCTGGCAGCGGCCAAGTACAAACTGAATGTGGACCAGAAGGTCATCCAGGCTGGCATGTTCGACCAGAAGTCTTCAGGCTTTGAGCGTCGGGCCTTCTTGCAGGCCATTCTGGAACACGAGGAGCAGGATGAGGTCGGGTCTCGGGTGGGGCTGCTGCTGCTCTGGGGAGGCGTGGGTGGGTGTTATCTGAACCCGCTTCCACATTGCCCACCCATGCGCCAGCCCACCTGTTCATTCTTTTTTTACTCCTCCTTCTCTTCCCCTTTTACTCTGCTTCTTTCCTGTTTCATGCCTTTCCCTGGATTTAGGTGTCTTGATCAGTTGCTTCCTTCCGTTTTCCTGATTTTCCTCCTCCATATTTATCTTTTAAAGTTCCAAGTGATGCTCTATCCTCTTCTAATATCAATAGTAACTGTCGATGCTGAAATTTTGCCTGGCTGTATTTGTTTCTCATGATAAATTCGTTTCCCTTTATTGACAAATTTAATTGTAGTTGCTGCAACAACCTAATTCAATTTAATAGGTAAAGCCTTTAGTCAAGGTATATAAGCATAAGAGAGTTTTAAAACTGCATTAAACAAATGTCAATGAGCCCTAGATGATTTTAATGAGTATTGTTATGTAGAATTAAACTGGTACATTAGTTCAGAGACTTGGCTCTGAGGCACCAGATGAATCTGCTATTTGCCTGTTCTCATCCTTAACATCTCATTTTACTACAGGAGGAAGACGAGGTGCCTGATGATGAGACAGTCAACCAGATGATTGCCAGAAGTGAGGAGGAATTTGAACAGTTCATGGTCAGTCCTGTTTCCATTTACTGTTTTCCAAGGAAAGCAAAAAGTTCTATCATCTTGAGCCTTAACTCCTCCAACACAATATATCTTCCTCTCCTTCCTTCTACTTTCTCATCAGCGCATGGACCTGGACAGGCGTCGTGAGGAGGCCCGCAACCCCAAGAGAAAACCTCGTCTCATGGAGGAGGATGACATGCCTGCCTGGATCCTAAAAGATGACGCTGAGGTAGAGAGGCTAACTTGTGAAGAGGAGGAGGAGAAGATGTTTGGCAGGGGCTCCCGCCAGCGTAAGGAGGTCGACTACAGCGATTCACTGACTGAGAAACAATGGCTCAAGGTGAGACGATAAAATAGCAAACTGTAAGGACAGGGAAGAGTTTCCTGGAGAGTGTGTATGTGTGTGTGTGACTTGTTTTTGGAAGAAAGTTTTTATATTCAACTGTTAAACTAACATCAGTTTAATTGATATTTATCCTTATATAAATACAAAATGTTGAAAATGCCTTTAGATTCATTGAACTTGTTGTATTTAGCATCATGTTTAACCTTCCACCAGGCTATAGAAGAGGGCAATCTGGAAGACATTGAGGAGGAAGTGCGTCACAAAAAGACAACAAGGAAGCGCAAGAGAGACCGTGACCATGATGGTGGTCCAGCTACTCCCGGGTCCAGTGGTGGTCGAGGCCGGGAGAAGGATGAGGAAGTGAAGAAGGCAAAAAAACGTGGCCGTCCACCTGCTGAGAAGCTCTCCCCTAACCCTCCTTCTCTCACCAAGAAGATGAAGAAGATTGTCGATGCTGTCATTAAATACAAGGACGGGTGAGAAGGCTGTGTTTTATCTGAAAGAAGGCCATTTATATCAAAGTTTTTACACAGCAGTATCATTTGTAATGTTGTATACTAAGAGCCCAGCTTCTCTATGCCCAATCTTCTCAGCAGTAATGGGCGGCAACTGAGTGAGGTCTTTATCCAACTTCCCTCTCGTAAGGAGCTTCCAGAGTACTATGAGCTCATCCGCAAACCTGTAGACTTCAGGAAGATCAAGGTATTGTTGTAATCTACAGCTTTCTGCTCCTTATCTAAGAAGCTTTGGAAAAGTTAACCATTTGGAAAAGGCCAACTCGAAGATATTGTTTATAATCATCAAATTTATCCAGCAAATAATAAGTAGATTATATTTCATACGGGGGAAGGTTTTGCCAAGCATGTGTTTTATGTTTCAATACTTCCACTGTCCCACGTAGATACAGATTCATACAGATACATTCATACTTAGGATCTACAGAGTCAAGTAAGTGCTTTGCTTCAGAGCACTTGAATGGGAGTTAAGGGAATATGCTACTCACTAATTCACACTTCTCACCTGGTGCTGGAATTTGAACCATGAACCTTCTGCACACTGGGCCTCTCCCTTTCTTCAAGTTGTACTTTGTGAAAATCCTGTAATGCTGTTTCCTTACACCCAAAGGAGAGGATCCGTAGCCATAAGTACCGAAGCCTCAATGACCTGGAGAAGGATGTGATGCTGCTGTGTCAGAACGCCCAGACCTTCAACCTGGAGGGATCTCTGGTGAGGGGCTGCCTTTAGACCTACTTGTAAGGGTGTTGGCCAGATGTTGCAGGGTTTTCTGATTTGGTGGAGAAAATAAACCCTGCAGTCATTTTTGCTTGATGTTGTCATTTCTCACAAATTACCAATGGTAAAATATGCTGATATCCATTTATCTTAACCTCTCTCTACACTGTATCTTATCTCTGTGAACCTCACAGATCTATGAGGACTCCATAGTGCTCCAGTCAGTTTTTACCAGCGTGAGGCAAAAGATTGAGAAGGAAGAAGACAGTGAGGGTGAAGAGAGTGAGGAAGAAGAGGAGGAGGTCGACGAAGGCTCAGAGTCTGAATGTGAGTATCTGAACCGCATCATATGCAGAATGTACTTTTGATCTAAAACATTAACATGATCTCATGAACCAGTCCTCCTGTTTGTTCCAACACAAACATCAACCTGAAGTTTTGGATATCTCTCTCTCTCTCCCTCACGCGCTCAGCTCGCTCAGTCAAGGTAAAGATTAAACTCAGTCGAAAAGAAAAGGGAGAGCGGGGAGGGAAAAGCCAACGCCGAAGGGGCCGTGGTGCCAGGGCTAAACCTGTGGTGAGCGATGACGACAGTGAAGAGGAGCAGGAGGAGGTGAGAACACCAAAATACAGGCAAATTTGAGGGTTACCTGGAAGCTCTTTGTTTTGTGGGACATCTGCATCACCCTCCATCCACCCATTGCAGAGTCACATAAACACATATGCTTGAAATTACCGCAGAGCCAGTTCAATTAATTAAATTAGTACTTCCTGTTGTGTCAGGTATTCCAGCAATTTTTTTAAAAACTGGTGAACTCTTTGGTAGAATATAAAACCTGCAGTACCCATGGAGTGGACTGAGAACCACTGAATTTATTGACATCATACCAGTGGTATTGCCTGTAATTGTATACA
>OMLC01043026.1:0-17025 GCA_900302585.1 Regalecus glesne | reverse complement strand
GAAGTCAGTGAATCTTCACAGACAACAGCCAAATTCTAAAGCCCTCCTATATTTTCATCCTCACTCCCAACTCACAGGTGGGAGGTTGAGACAAATCCCTTCTTATGGCAGTAGAAGTAGTTTGCTTACCCCCAGTTTTCTTGACCAGTAGTTCAACAACTGACAAGGCCTCTGTCCTCACAGATGAATAACTTTTATTTTCTGGACAGAAAGATAAAGATATAGAATGAGTGACAAACAAATGCTTAGGGCTACTACAATACAGAGGAGAGCAGGGTTGATCGAGCCTTACCTAGAGGGTATGTGAGAGCAGTACAGGTCTCTGTGAGAATCTGAGATAATACACTCGAGTCATGATGGCCTTTTTGTAGCAGCAATAATCTTGAGGAAAAAAAGCTTACTTTAGAAAGATCTGCTTCATACAGATTTAAAAACAAAACATTAAGAGCAACCGCCGTGCTAGCACATATCTCCATTTTCTCTTTTGGCTCTCATTCAAAGCAAGTGACAAGCATTGACAGTTAGCAGAAACATTTGCACATTAAACTTAATGCCTCTTAGAGTAATAAATAGTAATTGTGTCATAGCCAAGAGTATATTTCATGTAAAGTGCAATCAGTTTAAGTGTTTTATGAGTAGATCACAAACAGGACTGCAAGTAGAAGGAGGTTCACATAACAAAAAGCAGGTCTGTTATGCCCTTAGATGTTCAGGGCTGCAGGGAGGCCATATTGAGCCTATCAGTGTCTACTCTCTGCCGAGTCGTGCGGATAACCTGAAGCTATAATCTGGTGTGGTAAAGGATGGTGACACTGTAAAAATCCACACGAACACTTTCACATGCCCTCTTAAAAAAACAAACAAACGACAGCTAGACAATACCATGAATCGGCATCACAGTAAATACACGGTAGGAGCTACTCCAGTTCAGGTCCTTAACCTGTAATCCTTGAGTTAAAGTATAGATTTAGACTAAGGGCTGGTGAACTGTGAGGTTTTCTCTATCTTACCCCTGGAAGTAGGCCTTCATAGACTGCAGAACTCCCAACTGAACTCTCCAGGTGCTCAGCTTCATCTTCTCACTCAGGAGACAACACACCTCCAGCTGGAAACGGGCTGTGGATGCACGCACCCAAACATACACATAACCGTAGGATAATCATTTTTTTATAGTCTTTTTAACAAGCATTTACAATGAATCCTATCAAACCTCAAGCTCCAGGTCTCATCTGTTCATAAGTTTGCTCTGGTTCTTAGCCTGGGTTCTGAACACGAGGAGTGACTTACCCTGGGTCTGTAAGTTCCTCGGCCAGGTCTTTCCTAGTGTCTCGAAGGCACAGAGCAGAACCTCTGTCTGCAGCTCCTTCTCTTTAACGTCTCCATCATCATCATCGTCGTCTTGTGATCTTGAGGACACACTGCCACTCTCTGGGCAGTTCTGTTGAATTCAGAAGTTAAATTGACTGTCATTAAATATTTTTCAGCAAAGCCAGGTGTATCAAAGAAAGAACAAATAAATCTATGTTGCTGGAAAGATATGGTCAACACCCTATAGATCTTAGTCCATTCTTTAACATAGGACATACAGTAGCACCAAGTTAAGCCATTAGCACCATCTGCATCAATGTGTGATCTTCTTCTGACCTTCTTAATAAGAGGGAAGAGGATTTCTGACATTTCGCTGAAACGGTCTTCCTGGCTGCTGTGGAGCACATCTCCAGCACAGCGGAGGGCAGCAATCTTGTGTACTAGACTCTCCTTATGACACTCCTTCAATACCACTTCTAACACCTCGGAGAAGGTGGGCTGGCCTGAGCTTGGCTTCTGCAGCTCCCCACTGAGGGACGGTGAGAGAGAATGAGAATAGGTTAAACAAAACATGAAAAAAGTTGTGTGGACCTGTGTTGTTTAGTAGACAATTTACTAGCTTAAGAGGCTGCACCTGCATTTGGACACCACTGATCCTATGGCTTTCAACAGCTCCTCCTGAAAGCAAACAAAGCCCTGGTGTGAAATGTCATAGTGAAATGTCAGACAACTCTGATGGCTTCATGATTTAATGTCAGTTTTTAGGAGGTTGATATGGAGAACAGTTCACCTGGCAAAAGGAAAATGAAAGCTTGCGCATCTCAACCACTTTGAGACATATTTTCCTTTAGGCACAGGTATCGACTTTTAAATATGTTGTGCTGGCTTTGCAGTGTTGGCCATTACCTTGCCTGCCCAAGTGCGTCCAGACAGCCCTTGCATCAAAGCTGTAAGCACCATACCAAGGTGTGGTGCCACCAACGAGCCTGTTTGCTCTTTGGCAACAGTCGCCATGGCGGCTGCTCCCTGAGCTTTCATCTTCCAGGACTGGGACTGCAGGGCCTTCTGGGTAATAGCTATCAGCTCAGTCATGTAAAGTCTAATGCCTCCAAAGCTTCCTGATTTCCAGATGAATACAATAAAAAAAAACACAGAACTATTTGTTTTAATGTGCAGTGTTTGTGTGTCTATAAGTATGAGCACACATGCCAGAATGTGCAATACACACATGCATACATACACACACCTGGGTATTGTAAGTTTGTGCACATTTTCTGTTCACAAACTTGACAAGTGAATTCTGTTCTCAAATGCTAAATACACACACTTTATATTCATGAATGTTCATCGATCAATATTAACTACCACTTTCATCTGGTCCTGTTAGGTGACACATCAGATCATCATCTCCATCTTTTCCTATCTTCTGCATCTTCCTCTATCACACCAGTCACTTGGATGTCCTCCCTCACCAGATCCATAAACCTCCTCTTTGGTCTTTAGCATCCTTCTCCCATTAGACCCAGAATCTTTCTTTCGCACATTTTCAGACCATCTCAATCTTACCCCTTATGCTTTGTCTCCAAACTTTGCACCCCGAGTTGTCCATCTAATATCAGCGGTCTGTTTTACATTTCTTAGTCCCCACGTTGAGGGGGTGGACACGGAGTTAGATGAAGCTAGATGCCCTTACAGATGCCAAACAGTGGGTTTGAACCTGCTGCCTCTGGCTTGTCAGTTCCTGAAGCGTGCTCTTTCCACCACAGAGCTACAGCAATCCACTTGCTTTCCTTCTAATATACCTGTTCCTAATCCTGACCTTCGTATCTACCACCAAAAATCTTAGCATCCTCAACCTTCCACCTTCTGTCTTTGTGCCAGTGCTACTGTCTCCAAACCATACAACATAGCTGATCTCACCACCATCTTGTAAAGCTTCCCTATTGCTCTTGCGGGTATCCTTATCTCACAAATCACCCAGACACTCTTCTACACCTTTTCCACCCTGCCTGCACTCTCTTCTCCACCTCTTTTCCACAATCCCCATTATGTTGATCAGCTGATTTCTTGCAGTGGTTGCCCAGCCATCTGGCAACTTTTCACAACCACCCAGTAGGCATCTTTACTCCTCCCTAAACTCCACACAACAGTCTTCCTTCTTCAACTTCCGCCATTTGATCTTTTCCTCTGCCTACACTCTCTTTTTCTTCTTTTTGATTTCCACAGTCATCTTTCAGGCCACCATCCAATGTTGCCAAACGACCCCCCCCCATCACAAGGTTATGACAAAGGAGGACATAACTTCAATTCCTTTCAGATCGTGGCTTCTCCACAAGATATAGTCCACTTATACATCATCGTGTGTTCCTCTCACTTCTTGAAATATTTCTTGAATATTTCCATCCTTTTTGAAAAAATCCACCATCATCTGTCCCTCCACATTCCTCTTTTGGACAACTATTTCCCCATCACCTCTTTATCCCCTCTGTTCCCCAACATGCCCATTAAAGACCATTCAAATCACCCCTCTCTCCTCCCTGGGTGCAATCTCCACCATTTCATCCAACTCACTCCAGAATTCTTCTTTCTCTTGCATCTTACACTTTAGTTAAGGGGCATATGCGCTAATAACATTCATCATCATACCCATCATAACCATCTTCATACTCATCCCTCTGTCCGACCCCCTCCGTCACACTATTTGACAAACTATCCTTTCAGAAGTACCCCTGTGCCATTTCACTTCCAATCTGCACCTTGGTAGAAGAGTTTGACCCCACCCTCGATGCTCCTGGCCTTACTCCCTTTCCACTGGTCTCTTGTACAAACTGTATAATCTACCTTCCTTATTCCTATTATATCGGCCCTTTACCAGTCATAGTGCCAACATTCAAAGTTCCAACTCCCACCTCCACACTCCTACCTTTCCTCTTCTCCTGCAGCCTTTAGATATGCTTATCCCCTCTCCTTCTCCCAACAGTAGCATAATTTCCACCAACACAGTACTGGCCAACAGTAATGGCGGCAGTCATGGGTAATCTGGGCCTCGACTGATTGAGTATGAAAAACTGATTTATGATTCACTTATTTGATTTGGTAAAAGTCTCACGCAGGATGCCCTCCCTGATGGAACTCTCCCCATTTATCTGTGCTTAGGACTGGCTCTAAGAGTGGCCGGGTATGTTCACTAATCAGTATTGCCACTAAAAATCAAATAGAGATCTTGTGAACAAATAAGCTAAATTGCTAAGTGACTTGAGAAATGGACAATTATTTAATCTTATGTAGACACTTTTTGCTATTTATAATCTCCACATACAAAAAACTCTTCGTATATATGTTGTTAGCCCATCACCCACCTGGGACGTTCTCCTGCCACACCTCAGTCCACAGTGTGGCATCGTGGCTCTCTCCCTTTTCCTCATTGGGCCCGGGTGCCTGATGCATACCCAGGAAGGCAAGTGGTAACGCCACCCCAGCATGGCCCTTCAGCACATCAGGGCTGTAATGGCTGATGGCATGCACTGTTAGTACACATGATGATTTATACACTGGTTCTGAGGAAATGAAAAGGATGCAGAGAGAAAGAGGATGGGCGGTTAACTGATATCCACAACTTGTCTCATTAGTCTGCTTTTTAAAACCAACCTTTGATCAGACTACGTTGTAGAGTCAAAAGAAAAAAAAAAGATTTCCGTCTCATCTTACCTTCTTTCTCCAGATACCAGGCATTGAGCTTCAGCAGCAGTTTCTCCACACTGCTATCTTTTGCTGTCTGGAAACAAGAGTTCACGAGTAAACCAATTGAACTTGTGCATATGTGTTTGAATTCCTGTGATGCAGATTTCTCTTCATAAGTTACACTTACCCTAACAAGGTGCCCCAGAGCGAAGGCAAAGGCTTTTTGCACAACACTGCTCCGATCATGGATACCATTTAGCAGTGCACTCATCAGTTTACCTGCAGATACAAATCACAACAATTTTCACCAGATCACTGACAGAAGATCTATATTTGAAAATAATACAAATGATACATGCATAAAGGTTTTGTCTTGTACCTGAGTAAGGGGTAAGGTCTTGGGGACATTGCACTGTTAGGGAAACGATTACACTAGCAGCCCCACCCTATCGAAAGAGAAGTCAAAATCAAATACAAAAACAATTAATGTGGGAGAAAGGACACCTTGGAGCGCAATATCTTAACTCAAAGTATGGGGGGATCTTTTAATAAAAAGTAGATGGACAGAGGGAAAAGAAGCTGAAAAGAGGGCGCAAGGTAGAAGACAAGCAACAGATTAGCCAATGTCCGACAATGTAATAATGGGTGTGTAAATACAATGAAGAGCAAAAACATTATGACCACTCAAGTGGAACTGAATAACATTGATAATTTTCACAGAAAGGGAGCTTTCAAGCTCTGGACAGATTGGATGGCAAGTGAACAATTTGTTCTCATAGTCCAAGTGTTGGATACACGAGAAATGGACAAGAGTTTGATGAGGACCAAATTGTTATGGTCAGACAACCGAGTCTGAGCATCTCTGAAACATTAAGGCTTGTGAGGTGCTTCTGGTCAACAGAAGTGAGTGCCTAAGACAGTAGTCAAAGAAAGTACAGACAACAAACTGGGTGTTAAGGCTCATCAATTGGCAAGGGAAACAAAGGCTATTCAGTCGGTCTGAGATGACAGGGCAACTGTGGCACAAGTCACAGAAAATGTTATGATGTTTACCATAGGAATAAATCACAACACACTGAGCAATGCAACCTGCTGCATGTGGGGCTGTGAAGGAGCAAACCGGTTAGAGTGCCAATGGTCCCTTTCCACTATCAAATGTGCGGACAATGGGCACATGAGTGTCAGAACTGAAACGTGGAGCAGTGAAAGAAGGCCACCTTGTCTGACAAGCCCTATTTTCTTTTAGATCTTGTGGATGGTTGTGTATGTGTATGTTGTTTAGCTGGGGGAGTGATGGCATCAGGATACCGTGAGACGATTCCCTGTAGAGAGTGTGATGCTCTGGGCAATGTTCTACTGGGAAACTTTGGGTTTGGCCATTCATGTGGAAATCAATTTGACATACTATGCCACCTACCTAAAGATTGTTGCAGAGCAGGTAAACCCCTACATGGCGATAAGTACACACATTGCTCAGAATGGTTTGGGGAATATGATGAAGCGTTCAGGGTGTTTCCCTGGCCTCCAATTTCCCCGGTTCTCAATCTGATGGAGGATTTGTGGGGTGGGCTTGACTGACATATCCAATCCATGGAAGCTCTATGTAGCAACTTACAGGACCTGAAGTAGCACCTAATAATGTTTTGATGCCAGGTACCACAGGACTTCTTCAAGGGTCTTTTAGATTCCATGCATAGGTAGGTTGGTACTGTTTTGGTCCTAGCATATTAGGCAGGTGGTTGCACAATGTTTTGGCTCATCAGTGTGCGTGTGTGCGTGTGTACCTTGGTGCCCAGTCCCACTCCACTTTTGAGTATCTCACAGAGTCTGGGAACCAGCTCTCCCAGCACGGAGACATCCAGGTGTTGCAGACACTGGATATAAAGACATATACAGAGCTTATACTCTTAAAAAAAACCTTAAAATAATTCTTCTGTCGTATTTGGTAGCCCCGGCAGATTTTCAGGAAAATAAACTTCATTTTTTTTGTATTTCCACAACTTGTGTATTTTAAGCAATAACTTATCCTGGCCTATACACTTCAGAAATGCTGTTGTAGTGGTTCAATTAACTGGAAACGATAATATAGCCTTATATAGTGCATGAACAGTTTAAAATTAAGGTACATTTACTGTAGATTACATGATGTGGCTAACACATGCATTGAGGACCAAGCTTAGTGAAGACTTTCAACAGCAGATACAACTACACCAATAGCTAAATTCCAGGTTTGATCCTTTTTGGTGTTAGAAAAAGTGTTGATGCAGCAGTATAGGCAACTCGCATATCAAACACATTGCTTGGATTTGGAGCAGTCCAATACCAATGCAATACATCACTTTAGGTGTCAGTAAGACAAACCAAAATAATGATCTTCAGGGTTGTAGCTTTAAAACTGAAAGCTTAAAATACATATATAGATTATGGGTCAAAAAACCCCAAGTAAAAATTCGAAAAGTTCTACTACAATTGAGCAAGTAAATGCGGAACAAAATTACATCCATATGAAGATGGTGGGGTTGTTCTTTTTTCTTACTATATTGACGGTCTCCATCATAGGGGAGGATTTAGCAGCATAAAGCCTGGCTGCATCCATGGCACTCTGATGGGAAAACAACACACATTAAGATGACATCTAGGCCACGGTAGAGCCCAGAGACAGTAGTTAGGATACTGCATGGTACAAAACGGACCATTTCATTCTGAGAGCTTACCTTCTCCTGTTCTGTAGCTCTAAGGCTAAGGTAATTGAGGACCTGGGGCTCAAGAGTACTGAGAGCCTCTAGCAGGGCCGGGATGAGCTTTGGGGCATGGGGCTTCAGTCTGGCTCCAGCTGTTTTACTTACTTTGACCAGGGTTTGGATACTGGTGGGGAGTTAAATATAGGTTGATGGGGAAAGAATCAAACAGGATAAAGAGGTGAAGCTGAGTGAGTTAAGTATGAACAGACGAAAAAATGGTTTAGACAACGGTGGAACTTGTGGGTAATTTGTGGGCAATTTCATGGGATAAACCAGATGGAAAGATTTGAGAAAAAATATCCACTTTTTACACTAACAAAACAGGAATGGAAAAAAGTATTACCTGAGGGAGCGAACCTCTGTGACATTACTGACAATCCCTTTTTCAAGCAAGGTGGGCAACAACACTGCTACTGTTCTCTGGGCTGCAGACCCTGTAGACTCACACATACGAGCACACACCTAGACAGAGAAATGCATGTTGAGGGAAAAGCATACAATACGCGCACGCGCACGCGCACACACACGGACAAAATTACAAGTTTAATCCAGTCAAAGTCATGTGTGTAAGGGCCAAAAGCCTTACCTTACTCAGTGTTTTTAGTGCAAGGTCTGCGGCCTTTCGCACAGACTCCTGAAATGACACCATGGGAGAGATCAGTGTCACATTCAAAATGCAATTTAAGTGCAACCTGACACGTATAACAGATTCTAAATTCACGAAAGGAGATCAAAGGGAACTGCGGATTCTACTGGTGTTGATTTTATTGAAATTCATAAATAGGAGATATTCTCACCTTGATGTCATCCAAAACTCTGAACAGTGTCTCCCACATCTCTGCCAAGTAATCAATGAGGTCATCAGCTTGGCGGCCACGAATCAAATCATTCAGAGCTAAGCAGCTAAAAGAGAAAAGTTTGTCAAACTCCCTTCTCCCAACCATCTACACAGTTATGCATAGCTGGAGTAAAAAAATCTTAACAGGAGAACACTGAAGGTAATGTAGATAATGTGTGGAGAGACTTATTTTTTTTGTATTTAGGGAGTGTTTCCTATCTCTACTGGATGAGTAACATTAATGTACCTGGATTCTCGTACTCTCCAGGTGTTACTGGTTAGGTTAGAGATGCAATCCTGAAGAATTTCCTTCATATACTTATCCACCTAAACATAATGATGAAAGAAAACACATGGTAACCCTTTAGTGGTGACAGTATTTAAGTGTATTTCAGTGAGTGTGTGTGAGAGATTGTAAGTGTATGTGTACAGGAGGAAAAATTGGCTGTGGATGTGTCAAATTTTACCAAGGTTTTATCAGTGACCAGAGCATCCCAGATACTGGTCATGGCTTGGCGAATGGGCAGGTTGGGATCAAACTGGTAGCGATAAAGGCGAGGCACCAGCTGGGAGAGGTAGGGAGCGAGCTGCTCCCCAGCCTTAGTTGCAATAATGTGAAACCCAAATGCTGCTCCCTTGGAGTATGGGAAAGGGGGGTTGAGGAAGTAACAGTCAGATTAGTGACAGGATACAAAGGTTAGAGACAAAGCAATATACTTTATTATAATTAAATGTTGTCTGAACCCATTGACCTTTCTAACAGCGGGACCAGATACCTTGAGCTGCCTTTCAAAGAAAATAAAATGTGAATGATACAGTCACTATGGAACGGGCTGTGGCAGCTCAGTGGTACAGTGCATGCTTCAGGAACTGATGGGCAAGAGGCTGTGTGGTCGAACCTGGCTTGGGGTGTCAGAAAGGGCATACAGCTTTGTCCCCCCGCGCAATGGGGGGGACTAGTATTGACACTTAAAATAGACTTTTATCTCTCTTTTTATCACAAATGGCAAATGCATATGGACTACTTCAAGGCCTGTTAATACCTGGATTTTCCTAGACATGACAAATAAAATGGACTTCTTTCTCAAGGTCAACATAGAGAGTGAACTGCAGACTAGCTTCAATTTGAGGAAAACTTTTTATGAAATAGTGAAAGAGCACATTGGTTAGATTACATTCAATGTCCTCTTATTTACAGGATGTTCAAATTCCTTAGGCAGAAAGCCAATCAGTGACATATCACCACATATTTATATTGTTCTGTCAAAATCAACTTTGTAGTGTTTTGGTTGCAATAGATAACTAATTAAAGTGCTCCTTTCTACTTTACCTTGCGGGAGTTCCACATGGCATGGTGGTTGGCCAGATTCATGAACTTGTAGACAAGATCTGGCTGGTTCAGGTCACTGGCTAATGAGCACAGCTCCTTGTATGTGGACAAGCCGTGGCTGCAAGGAACCATGAAGATGAGAGACAGAAGAGGTCAGTTGGTAATGGTTGACTGGATTTACTGATTTCTTTTGGCAAACTTAAAACTTAGTTCCTGTTTGAATCTCGTAAAAAAATCTAAAATCAGCTTTATTTTTTACTTCAAATACAGGACTACTAAGCAGTGGCATGAACATATCAAATGAAATATTACTAACCCATCAGGGGCTTTCCCTAAACTGTCTCCTTGGAACACCTCTGTATCATCTGACACCGCATGCTTCACTCTATTGGGAAAAAGACATCAATATTAATGTTTGCTTTTAATTCATCACAACAGTAGAAAATATCCTATAACTTGCTGTGATTCAAAAAAAATCAAAAGTGACTTTATTGGGATGACATAACAGTTTTACATATTGCCAAATATTACAGATTGTGATTCTCTCCTCTATAATATCTCCTACTCCATTAATCTTGTCATCACCTCTTGCCAGTCATCAGTGTTTCCACCAGAGTAGACACCAGCTCCTGCTGGTCACTCTCTCCTCCCATTTCGTATACAAGGCCCAGGCCTTTGGATGCCACATCCTGACTCAACTCTGGCACCAAAAAAGGAAGATGAAAAGATAAATTGGAGTCCATGATAGAAGTTCTTCAATCTCTAAAAACAAGGGTACTCAGACTGCTATGACAAGAAGTGTTTGGAGCAAAAGTTACAATCAAAATAGCAAAATAGCTTCAAATAATGAAGATAGAGTGAACTGTGATCTCACCATCAGGGTCTGAAAGAACAGAGATGAATGCTGTCTGAATTTCCTTCAGTTTAGACTACAGCAGAGAGAGAGAGAGAGAGAGAGAGAGAGAGAGAATAAACATGATTACAATTAATGCTAACGATGCAAATATGCAAAGAACCCAGATGGACTGCGAGGCCCTGACTCCAAGTGGGTACCTTGATCTCCTTATGTTGACCCACTTTCTTGACCAGGGAGAGCAACCAGATGCAGGCGGCCTGGCGAACATGGGGGTTCTGACTGGGTATGTACTTGGTTAGGATAGAGCCCAGGACCCAGGGCACAATGTCATTGCTTTTCCCATCTAGTCAAGGGAAGAGAGAGTAATTGTTAAGTGAAGTAAGTGTTTAACCTGCAGAGCCCCAGCGATTACTCTATCATTGTCAACGTGAAATATTGACAGTGGTAGGGTAAGTGAAATATGAAAAGGAAAATATACAACTGCAATTGAAGTTAATTTTATTTTAACACAGAATTACTGGTTTTCAAAGGAAAAATCTAAAGCTCCCAGTTTTCTGATGAAATTAATTTGTCTTATAAATTCATGCAGGAAAGCTGCAGCACTATGACAGCACAGATGTCACATACTGTCTGATATGACTGGACTGTGGGGGATTTCTTCTACCATAAAGTAACATGTTTCATATTCAATGTTTATTTTCTCTGAAGTGTAATTTACATTCCAGAAAGTTAAAAGCACAAACAAGATCTAAGGTTGCAGGACGAATCTGCATACATTTTCATACCATGTGCTTTCTTGAAGAACATAATGTCACTGTGGTGCAAAAACCATGAATCTGCAAAATTTGGCAGTTTTCTTGTTTATCACAAAAAGGGGGCTGCGGTAACCTAGTGGTAGAGTGTGTGCTTCAGGAACTGATGAGCCAGAACCTGTGGATTCGAACCCATCATGGGGCATCAGGAATGGTATCTGTCCTTCATCTGCCTAACTTCATCTAAATCCTCGTCCCCCCCCCCCCAATCTGGGGAGTGGCATGTTAAAATGGACCCCTCTCTCTCTCCTTTTAATTAAAAAAAGAAAATTTACATATATGTACCACTTTAAGGCATGTTAATAATTTGATTTTCCAAGACATGAATGGTGTTTTATAAGTCTTGTGAACGTTTACTTTTGGTTACAATATGTTGAATATGGTGTGCATATACGAGAAAAATCAGTTAATTAACTATCTCTATGTAAACAAAGACACTAGCAGACTGATATTGTACATCAGTGAATATTCTGCATCTCAGAGAAGATGATTACATGGTCTGAGTGTCTATATTATCTGACATGATTTGAGATCAAGATTGAATATTTTGCTGTGCAATCATATTTATAATCCTAGTGTGTATCCTTGTGCACCAGGGCTTACTTTCTGGTGGGCTGTATTCTTCTTCGATGAATGTCCATGGGTCTCTGGCGGCTCCAGAGCTGGTTCCTATGGCAGCGCTAGTGATGGCCTCCCCCACTGTGAACTGCAGCTCCACCTGCTTGGCCTAAGAGAAAAATGACACATCAACAGAAAGATCAGGCGAACACTGAGGTGTCCTAGTACTGGATTAGTAAGTGTACAACTAAGAGTAAGGAAAACCTCAAACAAATGCAAAGATTGCCAAGACTGACTATTTCATGTGAATAAACATGAGGCAATAAGCCTATAAAGACAAGTATAATTTTTGTTAATATAAACAAATCATAGAATTATTTTTAGTTGTCAATTCCTTAGTGGTATTTTATGACTGATTTTTTTTACCACTAAAGTGAACAGTTGATCTTGTGTGAAGTACTAAAAGAAAAAAAATCTTCGAGATAAATTTCATCCTCGAAATACCTCACAGAAAAGCAGTAATCACAGAAAACAAAGAAAAGTTTTGCAAATGGATGACAGATCACTTGTTGATCACTTGGCCTGGTTGGCTAATAAACTAGCCAACTTGCAGAAACAGACAAGATTACAGCATATCACCTCTACCCTCAATCAGTCAACCAAGAGTTTCATACCTCAACAGAGTCCATGAGTCCCTGTAGTATCCTCTTTTGGTGAGGGAAATCTCCATCACCTACAGGGAGGTAGCCCAAGGTCTGAATAGATCGCTCCTTCATCTGGACCATGAGCCAAGGGAAGGACACACAAACAAACACCAAGTAGAAACAAATGGGTAGTTGAGTAGTCAGTTTACCAATTCAGAATCATTTGACAAGACGGGGGAACATTTCATGTTTCATGGATTACTGCTGTTGCCTAGGTTACCTTGGTACTCTCCTTGCCAGAGGGGATGCGGGCCAGCAGGTTGTCCACAGCTGAGAGTTTAGTAAAGCCTTCACCCTCTGCAGAGATCAGCAGCATACCATTTCGCCCAATTTCTCCAATTGCTGTACATGCTGCCACCGCCAACAAAGCACTACTGCTGTCCAGGAAGGAACCTTTATATACATATACACAGTCAGAAATCAATAAACAGAGGAGGACTGATATAGATTGTGGTGTTCATTACTTTACCATATAGAATCTAGGAAAATATCAGAATGCTATAATCCAAACACACCAACACATGTTATAAACTGAGTAAGCTGAATTTTACTATCATGATGTATGTTAGTACCAATAGTTTTGGTGGCCATTGCAACAAGTTCATCCTCCTCCTCCACAGTAGAACTCATTCGATGCTGCAAGTTGTGGCCAGAGTCCCCAGAGGACACAGCTTTTTTCTTGCTCATGTACCTTCCTACCATGTACCCCAGAGCCAAGATGGCAGCATGCTGCATCTCGGGGCTCTACGATTTCAATGAAATTAATAAACATTAAAACAAAGCATGATAGGACAACTTGGCAAATGATAAGTACATTGTTGATCCATGATATGTCATTTCTAATTCCATTGTAAATATGTTCAGATTTTGCATCATTAACAGCCGAGTATAGTTCACTATCAAGAACTCTGTGGAAACCAAGTGACATACGTGGTTATCTTTGCTGATTTTGATCAGGTTGTCAACTGTTGTTTTGAACTCATTGCCAGACATGGTAGAGATTACCACAGCATACAACTGGGCTGCTAGCTCCCTCATATCCTCCTTGTTGGTGCTCATCAGACTCTGCAAAGGTTTAAAAGATTTTATCCATTGCAGTGCAAGGTATGGATGAATTTGGAATAGTTTGACATTATTTCTGGACAGTGAAGCCTTTGTTATGATTAGGTATCCATTTAAAATCAGTCAAAATATGACTTGATAGTTGAAATTTGTCATATTGACATGAAAGCACACAGTAATAGCCAACATGGTGAACATCCCACATGTCATCTAGTTTGGATTGGTGCTTCAGCTTTTTCATATACTTTTTGTTCTTTTGAGTAGGGCTACAGTGCAATAGCAGGGAAGCTAGCATGTAAACAGAATGACAAAAGCTTCATTTGTACAAGGCTTTTACAATTAAAACATGTTCAACCACAAATAAACCTTGACTGTTGCAAGTTTAACATTTACATTTATGAAACATACTCACTTTAATCCAGTCAATTTTATCACCAAATCTGGGAGCAAGTTTCTCTGGGCAGACTGACACCACTTCAAGAAGACAGTACATAACTGGTATTCCTGTTGTAAAAAAACAACACTTCACATAAATCACCTTTCTTTCAGCACACATAACAACATACTAAGGCAATAACTGCTACAACACATTTCTCCAGCGTTTAACATATTTTTACACTGTAGTCTTATACTAAAGCAGCCAAACAATTCTTGCAGTAAGCATGAAAATAACACAGGAACCCCATCTTCTATCTCTAAAAAAATGGTCCTGACCGAATAAAAGATCCCCTTCCTCACCTCCCACAGCAGAGAGGAGCTGCTGCAGCAGGTCAATGTAGACATGCACAGGGTTGGCTTCACTACTGTTTGAACTTGAAGGCTGAGGTCCAGATGTCAGAAGTGTTTGGATGTAGCGGCCAATTGCTGGTGCATCATCCTGCATGTCTGCCAAACTCTTGGACATGGGTGTCGCACCAGCACTATAGGCAAGACACATCCTCAGGTAAAGCACAATCTGGAGAAAGAGGAGACATCCACAGAAACACATGAGAAGGAGAGAAAAGGGTGGATTAAAATAACATGAGAAGAACAAATGAGAAACACATGAGAAGAAAATAGGTGGATTAAAATAACTATTTCAACAAATAATAAATTCTAAAGAGAAAACAAAATCAATGGAAATATACTCTAACTGATATAAGACTGTAACTGATAGAGTTTTACCTCTCCAAATGCAGATGGATTGAAAGGAAGAGTGGATGTCCCTACACTATATTTAGCTGGAGTCTTCATCCTCTGTGCTGCCTGATGATGAGAAGATCAAAGGTGTGAAATCTATCATATGGTATTTTAGCATAAAACTCAATGTAAAAACATTTTTATAGGAAAAATACAAAAGCAAGAGTACAGTACATGTAATTTATGTAAAGAAGCTTTGGATTCTCTAGGTTGTTAAGTTCAAATAAAGACCGCCATTATAGTTGTGAATCACACTTGGAACTCTGCAAACTTCACCTTGAGAGGGATGTCAATAAACCAACTAAATTGGAAACATGAACAAGCCTTCACCTTTTCCTGGATGTAGGCCACCATGTCAGGAAAGGAGGGCATTGGTTTTGAAGCCTCCTTCTCCGAGTGTTTGGTGGTTAAAGTCCTCAACACCTTCTGGGCCTCCCCACACACCTCCTCTCTCCTGAAGTCCAGAATAGAGGTATAGAGGTGCAGGTTTTATCTCCCTTGCCCAATACATAGTAAACCATAGTAACATTTGTTCAAGAAAAAACATTTGATAAACTTAATCATTGATTTCTGAGACACTCATTTTGAGGGTACATAAACATGATTTCCAGGTAATTTACCATCATATAAGGCTATCATTACAATCCCATTCAATGACTGCGGTAATTCAGACCGATTATGTTAGGACTTACGGATCTCCAGCTGCCAACAACAGCAAGTATCTTGAGGGCACATGATCCGAGGCGAACACTGTGCTAGCAAACTTCATGGCCACCTGTCGTACCTGCACCTCAGGCTGACAAAGAGGAAAACAGAGAGGTAAACGGAAACAAAGGAATAATTATGGCACTATCAATTTAAAATTATTTCATCATCAAACTTTCTGAGGCAAACATGTTACATTACTGGTAGCAACTAAACATCTCGTGTATCCATAAATAAATGACTGATAAAACAAAAAATCAAATTTATTTGGCTCAGAAATACTGACTTCTTTTGACTGCTCACCTTTCCTATATATGCTGCCACCAGGGCTTCCATTAGGTTGAGTAGTGCTCCCTGTAGGTTGGCATAGGCCCCCACCATCATCGAGAGAGCCTCTTGAATGGCTAGCCGAACATCAGGCACCTCCTGGACAATTTTAAGTAACAAATCAAAAATGATTCTAACCAGACAACTGACAAGTTTTCTTTAGCAAAAGCCTCAATATAATAGGGATCATAATGCAGCACTCAATTCTTCATCAATCATATCTTCTCTCTGTCTTATTGTTATATGGTATTAATGTTTAAAATACATTCACTGACTAATTCCACATACATGTGTGTTTACCCACCTTGCACATGGACTCAAAGAACTGCTGTACAAGCGCTATATCCTTTGTGAACAGTTGGGGCATTCGGCTACAAAGGAGGTAAGAAAATGGCACATATTTATAACAGAATTGCTTAGTAGGATGTCAAATTTAAAGACTTGTTAGAAGGATTTCAAAAGTACCTGGATAGTTTTCCCACAGCTGAATATGCTACACACAGTAACTTGGGATCCTGCAAGGAAATTTGGGATGATTGAACACAAATTGCCATCTGTACTACTCAACTAACACAATAAATGTGGACACATTTTTATGCAAATGGAGAGTAAAATAATATGAGTAAGTCTTGTGAATTAATGTTTTTTAAAAAAAAAGCTCAAGTACCAACACTCATTCTGTATGAGGTATTAAATGCTAAATTGTAAATTGACTCATTTTTAGATTTCTTTTTCAAGTCTAGCGGCCAGTCAAAGCATTTTAGAAAGTATACCTCACATTTATCAAGCATGGGGGGGATTATTAAGTTAACTGTTGTGCATGCGTTTACCTCTTTGTATTCATTGATGAGTTTCGTAAGACCATTGAGCAGCATAAGCCCCAGAGGCTTATTAGTGTCAGGACATCTAAAAGTAAAATAAATA
>OMLC01043025.1:0-15507 GCA_900302585.1 Regalecus glesne | reverse complement strand
GTTGGGCTCAAACCTGAAACCTTCCGGTTGCCAGACGACCGTTCTACTCCCTGAGCCACGCCACCACTTATGTGTGTGTGTGTGTGTGTGTGTGTGTGTGTGTGTGAGTGTGTGTGTGTGTGTGTGTGCGTGCGCGCGCGTGCGTGCGTGTGTGTGAAACAGGGAACCATTATTACATGTCACGATTAGTTTCCACATTATGGAGGTTGGACACATGACACATGTCTGAGGAAACTACAGAGCAGCACAATTTTGCTGATTTATTATATTTTATTTATGCCCCCCGACTCAGCTGAGGAGTGGAAAGCAGTCAACGAGGACCTTCAGAAATCCTCCCGCTATGTCATCAAAAACCAGACCACTGGTGACCGTCTAAAGATCCGTGTAGTGGCTGTGAATGCTGGAGGCCGCAGCCCCCCTGTCACCCTCCCTGAGGCTGTCCTGGTTAAGGAGGTTGCAGGTAAACTATGTTCATGTGGAGAGAAAGTGGTATCTAAATTGGATTTTTTTCTATGCTTTCATTGCTTGCCAGTTACATAACATACTGTATAAATTTCATTGTATGTATAGGTACAATGAAAAATTAACAAAGCTTCTTTTTCTTCTTCTAACAGTAACATGATGGAGGAGACAAGAGTTCACTCAGTTTATTTATTTATCTTTTAAATCCTAACATTTCAAACTGTGTACCACCTAATATCAGTTTTTTTCTTTCCCATTTTTAAAATTCAAACCAGATCTTGAGAAATGGTTGTTGCAAATGATCCTCAGATTTATTTTGGTAGAGGGAACCAAATGAGTGGGTTTCTATCAGAATTATACAGTCTAGATATTGTTGTTACCCATTGCAGAGATGGTAAATTGTGCAAAATTAACAGTTACCTACTTTTTGGATGATTATCTAAATGGTGTCTTTGTATGGTCCTTTGTGGAAGCTGTGTGGGGGAGTGATGATTGGGCCAAGCTAGCATACAAATAGTCCAAAAATAAATGAAATCGAAGAAGTAGTTGTAAATTCAAATTGGTATAGACCTCACATAAATTGCCTATAACTATTTGTTGTGTAATTAGAAGACATATATTAGATTAGTAAAGTTCAAACATCCCCGTAAGAAGCAGCTCAGCAATTTCTTCCCCAGCTGTCTAGATAGTATTGGCACATCCCCAAAGTGTCAGGACATGAGGAATTTAGCTGTAGTCTTGTTAGGCTTAGTTCCCTACTGAATTGGACAGCTGGTACAGAGAGATAGTGTACTATTAGTCATTAAGTGCAATATTTTATTCTTATATCTTCTGGTATTAATTGTAGACAATTTAAATAATCTTATTTGCAGCAATATTACAGGTGGTCTAGCAATTTTAAAAAGTTACTTTGGCCTTTTGTTACTTTGGCCTCAGAGTCAGTGATAATCTTTTTCATAACCGAGTACTGAATGAGGGCAGGAAATCAATATGACCTTGTAGGACTGTCAACATTTCAACAGCTATGACAGTGTTGGAATTCATGCCCTTTGTTATCCTCAGCCAGTCCACATAACTTATGAATGAATGGTTTCCTGACAAAAGTATCACAACTAACTTTCCCCATGAAGCCTTGGAAAATATTTTGGATGTACATGCTACTAAAGCATGTCTTCATTTTGTATCCCCTGCCAGAATGTGTCATGCTGATGGGGTGTCTAGCTGTTTTCAAAAAGATCCATGGTGTCAAGTGATATGCCTGAATCTTGCAGTTGGGGGGGCATGTGGAATGGGGTGGTGGCGGGTGGGTCGAATGGTGGTGCAGCTGGCTTCAGATGGCACTAAACATCCCAGTGTTTTAATTCTGCATCCGGATGAGGGGGCAGGAATGGGCATGGACTAAGCTTGTCGGATGCCACCTTAGTCCCTCAAGACTGCCAGAGATTCACTGTTTTTTTTAAGATGCCACAGAATTCACAAGCAGCATTTTCTATCATCTTAACTATTTCACTGTTGAGTATCAAGTCCAGACATTCATCACAAAAATAAATATGATGATGCCAGTCTACAGCACATTTTGTGAAAAGCTATGTTTATTCAATATTTTTCTCACTATGCTCTTGATCAGCTTTTTTTCCTCTGCCATAGTTTTTATTATCTCACAAATTAGTCTGATTTGACAAGTCATCCAATGGTTTCTATGACCATATCTTATCCATTAAGTAATTTAATTCAATATGGTATCAAATCATGAGGTGGTCTAAGGGAATTACCTCAGTGTTCTTAATTTATTTATACTCGTAATGACTGTTGCTCTACCAAGCTCAACAGGTGGCAGTTCCCACCAAGTCACTTTTGGAAACATCCCTTAAAATAGATAAATGATTCCCTTATCAGTCCTCCAAGGGGAAATTTGGATTTCTCTTCATTTTTGACCCAACCTATTTTATAAGAACAGTGAGCTGCCAACATGTGGGGCTCAGGGAGCAGTTAGGGTTTAAGTGTCTTGCTCAAGGACACCTCGACACGCTTCTCTGCAGGTGTGGGGATCGAACCTGCAACCTACCACCAGGCGACCGCTCTACCGTCTGAGCCATGCCGCCCCTAATTTTATTTGTGTTCAGGATTAATTCAATTCCCTGCTTGTACATATAAAGCTTGTTTCTCCAATTTTCATATAACTGACCACTGCTAAAACAATCTAATGAAATATAAAATTATAGTCATGATGACTAGTGATTGGTTAATTAAACTCAATTCTGCTTTTGCTCTAGACCGGCCCAAAGTCCGTTTGCCACGTTTCCTCAGGCAGAGATATGTTGCCTACGTTGGAGACAAGATCAACCTTACCATCCCCTTCACCGTAAGTGTCTACATCAGGAATGTCCAAAGTGATCCAGAAAGGGGTGCTGTGGGTCCAGGTCTTTGTTCCAACCCAAGCACGTACACACCTGATTCTAATAGTTAACCAATGTCTTTACTTAGGTCCTTCAGTAGTAGAAGACACACACTTGAGTCTCCTAATCAAGGTCCTTAGCAAAGATGACTGGTTGACTGATAGAATCAGGTCTATAAGTGCTTGGTTGGAACAAAGACCTGTAGCCACATTAGGCCTTTCTGGATCACTTTGGACACCCCTGTTCTACCTGAAGGTGACTGCAAATTTAGTCTGTGGTATTGTAATAGATATAGTTTCCCACTCCTTTACACAGTGCTGTACAATTTATCCTTTTCCAGGGCAAACCTAAGCCAGTAGTCGTTTGGACAAAGAATGGCCAGCCACTTGACACAAAGAGAGTTAATATCCGTAGCACTGACAGAGACAGTATTCTGTTTATCCGTGCATCTGAGAGAGATGACTCTGGAGTATATGAGATGTCTGTGAAGGTAGAAGACTTTGAAGACAAGGCCTCACTTATTCTTCAGATTGTTGGTAAGTAAGATAATGAGTCGACTTCTATCTCTAAAAATGATTTTGCCATATTCAGAAAAGTAAAGCAATTGACAAAATATGGTGAATTAATAGTTTACTTTGTTGCCACTAGGGGTGTAAATCACAAGTTTCATCACAAAACAATATCATATCGATTCTTTGGAAAGTGATATATTTGCTGTTTTTCCTTTTTTTCCCTATAAAGTGCCATATTTCCTGTGTTTAGGTGTAAATGATTTTTTATCAGTGACCTTTAAATTATGAACATAAACCATCATGCAAATCTATGCTTCATCACCTTAGATTTACAAGATTCTATCTGGTGCCCAGTGGTTTAAAGATATTGAGCTTTAAAATATTCATACCCTGAGCATATCTTAAAGCTATGTGGATTTTTTTTCACTTTGCATGGATTAAATTGGATTGATCATTGACTCAATACATCATTCCATTTCGAGGATCATTTCACCCCTTTGTAGCACAATGCTCGAAACTAATGAATGCCTATTTTTTAAAACAGAGCTGCCAGGACCACCTGCCAGTGTAAAAATTGTTGATACCTGGGGATTCAATGTTGCCCTTGAATGGACTGCGCCTACTGATAATGGAAACACAGAAATAACAGGTTACACAATCCAGAAGGCTGACAAAAAGACGGGAGTAAGTAAACATCAATCCAAGATTATAATGTCAAACTATGACTGGGTTCAAGAAATTAAATATGCAAGGTGGTGATTGGTGACTGGCTTGCCCAATGAAAGAGGAATTCTCTTCTCATAATCTGGTTCTTTATTTGACATTTTTTCCCAAAATGTATATTGGTAATAATATAATTTTATTTACTGGCTTCATTGTGGAAACCTTGAACATGGGACCTCTGCTGTACATAGCTTTACAATAGCATCTTACAAGGCAACAGAACATGAGTGAGTGTCAGACATGTTTCACTAAGCCCGATTTCACCAAGATCTGTAAACCTAATCTTTGAAAGTGAAAATGAGATTACAAGTGTGTGCGTGTGTCATCAAGGCCACTCTGAAAGGCCTCTATGTATTTTATCTATTACAGAATATAAAAAGCAGTTGTTAAATTCAATATTCTATATCCTAAGTAACCAGTGTGTCATCAAATATTTTGTTATTGATCATATTTTTCTGAATAATAAGATCATATCTTATGGGGTGGCTACTGCGATTGCATATGAAGGGCGATCAGATGTATCTCTTTGGTTATCAGTATATGCTGTTGTATTGCATAATTAGAATATGAATGTATATATTAATGACAACAAGCACGAATGGCAGGATTGCCATTAAAAAAATATTTGCCATAGATGCATCCATGTCTCAATGTATAGTTAACAGTAAATACTAATAGTGCATATTTAAAGATAATTAATTTGATATGAAATGGGCCGTACACATATCCAGTGTCTGTTGATCAGGTAAAGTAACATGTTGCCTCCAAATTTAATCTTCTTCTGTTTCTGTCTGGATTGTGTCAATGCAGATTTGTCTGCATTTTGGTTGTATCACGATAACAATTTCCACTTAATACCAGACATGTTTTTAATGTGGTGGCTATGCGTTAAATCATCTTCTAGCACAGAATACATCTGGTTAAATATCACCCACTTTTTGACCAACTGTTCAAGTAATTATGACAATTACATATCACCCAATCAAGTCCATAAATCGTTGGAGAATGCTTTAAATTGTTGATGTTTCAGTAGCAGCTATTCAGGGCCAAGATTTAGCCATTTAATAGGCTTTCCAAAAAAAAGCCCTTGTTTTAGCCTAGGTGGTACATACCATTGAGATGAATCTTAGATGTTAAATCACCATAAAACTACTTAGTGGGTTGATTTTGCCATGACATCATTTACAAACAGTTTTCATCATCTCAAACTTCGTCATATCAAACTTGTGAAATCTAGTAATGCCAGACTTTGGATTTAAGCAGCCGGCAGGTGCTTCTCGAATCTTCACCAGTGTAACTGAGGTTTGAAACAGTCCCATGTTACAGGCATGGAAACCATCCCAAGAAATGGGACTGTTTCATATCTCAGTTATTATCCTCCATCTTTGCTTTCACTTTACCTTTATTTTGACCTGTGTGCCACATGGTTAGAAAAACCAAGGAGGTGTTGAATGTGTAGAAATATTGATTTTGGAGTCATTAGTGTGGTATAAAAAATCCTGAAAAGAAATTCATGACTTGTAACAATCTTTTTTTCTTTCATCTATCCCTAACCGATATGCTTGGAGGCAAAACGTTTTTTTTAGTTTTATAAAAAAGACCCAAGTTGGCCAAAACCAGAATTTTATTTTAATCCTCATTATTTTGTCAGCTAATGCATCATACATCACCTTTTACTTGATCTCTCTTTCTGTCTACCTGTCTGTTCACCTCTTTCATAACATCATTGTCTCCGTTTATTTTTCCATAGGACTGGTTCACTGTGTTGGAGCATTATCATAGACTTAATGCTACAATCTCTGACCTTATCATGGGCAACACCTACAAATTCAGAGTGTTTTCTGAGAACAAGTGCGGAATGAGTGAGGAAGCTGCTGTCACAAAGGAGGATGCCAAGATTCTGAAGACGGGTAACATTTCAACTTATTTTCTTTTATCATTCATTATATGTTATACATATGTCCTCTAACAATATTTAATGTATTTGTTCCATGGTATTGAAAATGGAAGAAAAAACAAACCCTGGAGTCAAAGCTGTCTCTCTGTTGATCTTCAGGTATTGATTATAAGCCTCCTGACTTCAAGGAGCATGACTTCTCCGAGCCTCCTAAATTCACCACCTCTCTGGCTGACAGAGCTACCACTGTTGGCTACAGCACTAAGCTGCTCTGCTCCGTCAGGGGATTTCCAAAGGTAAAGAATTGTCAGGATATTTTTATCAGCTAAAGTCATACTATCCATTTTGTGCCAAAAGAAAGCCCTGCTACCATCCCCCACCCTACTAAAACTACACCACAATCAACTCGACTGCTTCTGTAGTTCATAACTGTAGACATACAGAACAGCCAGGTTGACCTTTGGGATTGTGAAGGTTATGGCAATAAGCCTAGACTGATATACCCTGTGACAAGTGTCTGATTATTGTTTGTTGGGCATAACTGTGATATTTATGGTGGCAAATGTCTAGCATGTTGTTCAGGCCATTTGCCAGATACATGCTACCACATCAATGATCTGGTGGTGATGTGATGCATTAAGGGCTTTGGAGTAGGAATCTTATAAACCAGCTCATTCATTTATGACAGTGTGTTGACTTGTAAAGGGAGGATGAGGACGATATTAACCTTCCCTAGTTATCCTGCTGTCTGAGCCTATTATCTCCATGGGATATGTGACCCACCAGGTCATCAGAGGTAAAGGGCATTGAGAATCCTCTGCGGTGAGGCAGGGATAAGGAACCTCTGTTGAGGCAAGAGGTAGCATACTTTACCCCTGAGCTTGGTCTATGATGGGAATGGGAGAGGAGGAGATGAGGGAATGAGGATAACAGATCATATACAAAGAGGGTTTAGATGTGTGACATTCCTGCCCTGGGGGACTTCAAGGGGTATTTATCACAATCAAAGTGGTAGCACTGCCATTAGAACTCTCATAGCAAGAATTTTTCCAAGTAGATCCATCTGAAAAGCTTTTTTTTATAACAACCCCATTGAAAAAAACTCCATGAATACTAGGATGGCATCCAGTGCTTTACTTATGCCCCCATCCATAGGGATAGTTGCTGTGTCAAGAAGGGCATTCAACATAACCTTTTGCCAAATCAGTATGCGGATTGATTGACAGTCCATACCAGATTGACTGAGGCCACTTAACATGGTGACAATGAAAACTATAAAATCCACTATGGTGATCCCTGAAAAGAATGGGAACAGGCCGAAAGAAGAAGATGATAGAATAAGATAATATAAGATGTACTCGATTAATTCATGTGGAGAAATTTGTCATCTGTATTTAACCTATCCCAAGACACCACTGGAAGCTTTGGGCAGCTGTGTAGCTAGAGGCAGGGAACAGCACCTGGGGACCAACTCCAGTTCATCTTGGCATACCATTACTTGTTTTGTTGATGTGTTGTTTCATTGGAACACTTACAATTTGATCAAGCCACCACATATCTGAAGATTATTGTTGCACAAATTTAATATCAAAATGTAATTATTTAAATAATTTTCTTAGCTGGCCATCCATTGAACTTCAATTTTCTGATATGATTCAAATTGTACAAATACCCTGTCTTTACACAGCCTAAGATTGAATGGCTGAAGAACCAGATGATTATTGGAGATGACCCCAAATACAGGCAGGTCTGTGTCCAGGGTATCTGCTCTCTGGAGATTCGTAAACCTGGTAACTTTGATGGCGGTGTGTATGCCTGCAGAGCCAAGAATAATCTTGGAGAAGCAACTGTCACTTGCAAGCTAGAGGTCAAACGTAAGTCAGGCTTTGAAAACCCTATAGTGTACATGCAATATTCTACTGAACAATCCCAATTTTCTTTTAGTCTTAAGGAGGTCAAATTTCTACTATGTGCAAACATATAGCTACCATTAAATCTCTTGTTGAAGTCTTGAACCATTAAAGGGCTTATTATTACTTGACTTGTGATACTTGTGTTGACGGGATTTAACAACTGCTAACTTCTTGTTTCATTTTTAATGACAGAGCCAGTGGTTCCAGATGCAGACAAGAAATAAGTCAATATCTTCATCGACATAGGTCAGTCTTTGATTTATTTATTTTTGCTGCATTGGAACATAAATTATTAACATTACAACTAGAGTTATATACTTCAAAATACCATTCAAATGTTCCAGTGAGCATTTCAATTGTATAAGTTCCTCACACTGCAGTTATACAAACTAGTTAACCGTAAAAAAATATACATTAGAAGCTTAACAATTGGTGTGAAGAGTTGATTTTGGAATCTAATTGAGTCCTGAGGTGACACCATGCTCCATGACTTGCTGCCCATACATGGAGTGGACTAAACTTGGAAAAGGTTGCTGCCATGGCTGAAATGGTCCAAGGGTGTAACCATAAATTGAATCTGTAATGACGACTCATGTCTTTAGTTAGGTGACTTAATCACATTTCCTTTACTCAGCAAGAGTAGTCCCATTAGGGACCACTCAGACACAGACATTTATTGCTAGGTTGTGCTCCTATAGGCTTTCATGCTAATAGATTCAACCCAATCTGGAAGTAACGTGTGACACCTGTTGTTATTTGTTGTCTGTTGCAGTCCCACACTAGGTTGCTGCATGAGGTGAGTTTCTTCTAACACTTTTGAAATATTCTCCTTAATAGCAAAAATGGTATTTTCTTTAGTAATACATTTAATGAATTCTGCATTTTTTTCACTTGTTTTTCTTCTTTTTTGGACTTCCTGGTTTTCTCCACAGGAGGGTGCTAGCCTCCTGGAAGAACATGTACATACGGCTGTAGCACACTGACATGGTTGTTGCCTGTGACTCCTTCATGATTGTGGCTATATTTATGATGATGAATCATTTATCACTGATTATGTATTTACTCATATACACCTTTCTATAACAATACATTAGTAAGTCAGTATCTATGTCCATACACAGCTAATTTCCCAAATGGCTATGGTTCCTTATTGGTCAGATTTCTGTACATCTCATTGGTAGTTGTACTGTTATGTCATTGTGAGTCTGGCGAGGGATACACCAATTATTCTGCCATAGGAGTTCACCCCTTGTTAGAGGAGAACAATGTGTAACAGCTAAGTGTTTATACCAATAAATATTTTAATTTATGTTTTTGTTTTTTGCAATAGATTGCCTCAAGTAAATAAATCATCATTGATGTGCAATATGCAAGATACATCCTCTGGATGCACTGGGATGCATCATCAGTGATGTGACATGGGGTCTTCAGATGTTTAAGGCACCCTCACCTATGCAACCCATCATTGGAAATAGTCCTAAAGCTATAATATTGCACCAAGACTAAACTTACTGAATTAAAATGTGTTTAACAAGTCAAATAGGATGCCTGTCATTTAATCTTCATACTTTTTGCAAACATTTTGAAGTGGATGGGAGAAGATTATATAGATAAATCAAAGCAGAGGTAATTAAATGTCACTGCGTTGCCACATATGTAGCAGACCTATGTCAAATTGCTTTTGCATTTCTTGGTGATTGATACTCAGAGAATAGGGTGGCTGGTTTTGTCATACAGGGCAAAAGTAATGAAGTGTAGACAGTTTTTATAATCCCTTCAAAGCATTTGAAAGTCAGATAACTATCAACTAACAAAATACATAGTTGGAAATCTCCTTCGTGTAAGCCCATCACGAAAGCCCACCCAGCGATACTCCAAACTGATCAAAACAAAACCTACCAATTATGTCATGATTCACTTTGAGCCAACTGTCTTTTAACCTATTTGGCAGTGGATCTGAGAGAATGTGGAGAGACAGCAGCACTGTTCATCTGATACACATAATAGAAAAATGTGCATCATAGTATGTTAGGACTTCCATAATGATAATACCTATCTATAATACGGATCTTCTAACTATTCCTTCTCAGAGTGACTGGCATAGTGATGTAAGCCATGGTGCCAGAGATATCCAGGATCCTGCCAGAGAGGATCTGTTAACATAGCCGGGGAAAATTCCAGCAGTAATACCTAACACTTGCTACAGCTATTTTTTGAGTCTAGTTGTCGGCACACTGAAAATAGTGATATAAAAATAATGGAAACACTGAAATGGAAATTGATGGTGAAATGGAAAAGGAAAATATGATTAAAACTCAAAATTCCTAATAGTTATGTGTATGCATTTCCATGTACAACAACTATCCACTGAATATGACCTCCCATCTTCAGTGTTTGTTTTGACTTTTTGTTTGACTGCAGTTTAGATGGGTATGGCTAGTGTTAGTACTGACAAATGTCATGTTATGGAATGAAAAAGCAGACAGAAATATGGACACTTCATTCTCGTAATGCGCAATGACACAAGGTCAAATGAGCGTGACAGACTGTGCAATACTGCCTACGGCATAGACTATGTCAATGACATTATAAGATGAACACAGCAGTCACACAAATCTTAACATAGGTATTCTACAGTGCTTTTAGTAACTGCTCTCCCTCCCTCTTAATAAAAACAACATCTTAAACCAATGTTAAACCAGTCTGAGGTACACCACATATAAAAATGGAATATAATGTGAGTCAATACCAAGTCTCCACAGCCCTAGCTGATGAAAATCGACCTCTTCATAACCCATGCTGATGAATAGATAATGAAAATGGAGATGTATTAATTTGTCATTGTATATAGAAAGAGGTCTGTTTTAAGTGTCACGATTGGTTCCCATGTTGTTGAGGTGGAGACTGACTTAGATGGAGCTTGAGGGAATAAGGCCAGATGCCCTTCTTGAAACCAAGCGGTGGGTTCAAATCACTGCCTCTGGCTTGTTAGTCCCCAAAGCACATGCTCTACCACTGAGCTACTGTGTTGTTATTTAGGACCAGTGAGGCTTCTGTAGCGCCAGGGGACCAACTCATGTTCTTTTTCCTATTACCTTGGTCAGGGGCACAGGCAGGAATATTAACCCCAACAACCATGTCTTTTTGATGGTGGGAGGAAACCGGAGGAAACTCATGCAGACATGGGGAAAACATGCATTAACTGGATACTGTAGCTGCTCACTGCTCCTATACAGTAAGATGGGTTGCATGCAGAGAACACATCTCATCATTTGTATATACAATGACAAATGAATAAAGCATTTCTCAAATCCTCCCAGAAACAACCTAGGACCGGATTTTAACCCAGGATCGTATTGCTGAGGCAACAGTACTAACCGCTGTGCCACTGTTCCCTACATTGGTATTATCATAACGCTATGGGTGTCTATGTTGCAACTCTGTAGGGACCCACCAGAACAGGCCTGATGATGGGGTTTGACCGGTGGATGGTTTAGCTCATATTGATGTAAGTGCTGAGACATTTCAAAGCTATAATGACTCTGCTGAATCATCCTGAATTTCTTTAATCAGTATCCTTTACCAAGTGATAAGCCCAAGGAGAGGGACACCTACAAGTCAATGAATTTAATTGTTTTTACAGTTTTTTTTACGTAAATATTTATTTAAAGTGATGACTTGGCCTATGAAGCACAACAGTACAAAGCAACGGCATTTATCTGAGTCACCCCAAGTGTTGTTCCTAATCATTGGTAATGCATGGAGAAATGTCTGGTTGCAGCTGCGCCAAGGGTACCTCTAAAAGTAATGAAGTTGTGCATCTTTCTGGAAGGGAACTTGGCCTACCATTTGCTATAAAGGTTTTGGCATTGGTCCCAAAAATTTTAATAAATCTAATGGTGAAAATGGCAGCCAAACCAATATTTTGCAGTAGTTCTCCATAGGACGACCATAGATTTGTTAAATCATAAGGAATGGAATCAGATCTGGGATCAGGTGTTTATCTTTTACACAACTCCAGGATGACTCAGCCCCTGTGTGTTGAGGGATCCCATAATGATATTAATAACGGTATTTTCTTCCGGACTTTCTCAAACGTCTTACTGCAGCATGGAAACATAGCCCAAGAAAAATAACCTTTATTTATCATTGTATATGCATACAATGAAATATGTTCTCTGCATTCAGTCCATCCTATTATAAGAAGTAGTGAGCAACTGTAGGACTCAGCAACCAACTCCAGTTCTTTTTATCTATTGCATGGGTCAGGGGCACAGGCAGTAGTATAAAACTTAACAAGCATGTCTTCTTGAATGTGGGAGAAAACCAGAGCACCTTGAAGCAACCCATACAGACACAGGGAGAACATGCAAATTCCACAAAGAAAGAACCTAAAATGGGTTTCGAACCCGGGACCTTCTTGCTGTGAAGCAACAGTGTTAACTGTTTTGTCACCAAATCACTGATAAGTAATTAAAATGAAGTGGTCCAATCTGATAAACAGGGTCTGCAGAAAACCTGAAATATCCACAGATCCCCTCCAGCCAGACAGGAAACAGCCTACAGCAGCTTTATGATATAGCATCTTGGCTGTCCAATGGTAATCTATTGATTTCAGATGAGAGGTGCTCCAATAACTCCATTTAATTAAAAGTTGGGCCAGAACAGCGTCAAAACTGGAAAACAACTCAGTAAAAAAATACAAAATAATTATTTATTCATGTGTGTCAATAGTGACATTTCATTACAAATGAGTAATATATGATCTATGCATCTTTAATATCTACAAATCTATAAAATGATACATTGTTCACATAATCATAGAATATCTTTATAAAACCAATATAATAAAACAATAGCATTTGTCTAAACTGCAGTGCGGCAGTCAATCCATGTTATTCTGCAGTTATACGGGTTGTCAAATTCTTCCTTATGCACCACATGAAGATCCATAAAGAAGATTCATACTTATTTCAGAAAGCTGTACTTTATTAAGCATTCATGAAGCCAACAGATTGCTCCATGAGCTGAGTTTCCCTAATGATGCAACAGCAATCTGCAGAGAGCAGTGCTTCCCATGTTGCTCAACCCATCTTTAGCTATTCTAAATTATTCACCAGGTACATGCCAGATGCCTGTAAACCAGGAGGGGGAGAACTGGACTCCCTTTTAGTTTAGCTGTTGGGTCTGCTTGGACATCACAACAACTTGCCTGCTCTGGGATTTAGAAAAAAGAAAAGTCCCCCATGCCGTGTGCTGCCTGCACTGCCTCTATACTGCAGCAAAACCGGCCCAAGCGGATTGGTCACCCATAACACACTCTCTCTCTCTCACACACACACACACACACACACACACCTCACTGCTCTCAGGTCCCCAGGAGGCAGAGGAGCTAAAACTCGACTGAGAAGCTCTGCAGATGGTTGTTTACAGCTATCTGCAGCTCTCCCATTACTTCTCATTGATTCAACCAGCTTTCACTCTTCTTTTTCTCCTTCACGCCACCCTCCCACCATCATTCCCCTCCATGCATCTAATTTTCAAAGCTCAGCATTCCCTGTCTTCATGTCCTGTTGTAAAAAAAGTGAGAGTATGTGTATGTGTGAGCAAGAGGAGAGAGAGAAAGCAAGGGGGGCCAAGGAAGAAAGAGGAGGAGCCCGTTAGTGCGCCACAGAAACTGTAACAACCCCCCCTGCCACACACATACACACAGTTCCTTCTCCATCCAATCGATGACAAGCAGGGCTCTTTTTTTATTGAGCTGTTCCTCAACCAATGAATGAACAGTGCCGGGAAATACAGCAGCGCAACTGCACCGGCTCCGATGCTTTTTGCTGGTTTTTCAGTGTGTCAGGGCAATGTCAATGGGCGCACGTATCTCTTCTATTCTACTCTCTCAGATCTGATTAACTCAGCACCTCTGGCCCTGACTGCTCTCCTCCTTGAGTGTGGCTGTGTAAGTGTGTGAGATAGCATTTGTGTGTGTGTGTGTGTGTGTTTGTGTGTGTGTGTGTGTGTGTGTGTGGTGCGTGTGTTTGTGTGTGTGTGTGTGTGTGTGTGTGTGTGTGGTTGGGGGGGTTTGGGAGAAGAGAGACCCATCAGGGACTACAAGCGAACCTGGCAGCAGCTGAGATTTATAATATCTTTACAGACCAGGATGAACCAAAGTGAGCATATTTGAGATTGTTTTTTTATTGTCAAGAGCTTTCTTCTCGACATCACTCCTTGTGCAGGACAGAGCACATCTCTCTCAAAGGTAAGCAGTGTTACCCTTCCTAGTCTGTGCAGTTATCACCAACGATTGGAGCTTTGCTCTTTTTCCAGGTTGTCACAGAGGTGCCCTGCCTCATTATATAGAACTTGGAGGGGAAAAAAGGGCGTTTGCAGGACAGCAAGAGAGAACATAAGGCTCGGGGGTAATTATAGCAGTGTATTCATTTAATTCTAATGCATAGGCACTTCAACCAAAGAGAATTGAACTTTTGTAGCATGGTGGAGAGTCCCTCTCCTGGTGCGTAGAATTGTACAGTGCTGCAGTATTGTATTACATCATTGTAGCAAATGTGTGGACTAGTAGAACTTGAGAAGGGACTGCCTTGACTATAGAAAACATACACAGACTGAATGCAGATTCATTGATTGATTGAATGAATGAATAAATTGTAAACATGTCACTATAGATTAATGAAACACTACTGGGAATTCGTCTGTTTGTGGACTTTTTTTAATGCTTCTAGCAGCAAAGTATATTCAGGACATTAAGAAAAAGGAGACTGACCTCAGTTCATCCTAAACTGACTTTTCCTTGATTTCCTTCAAGTTGACTTTAACAATTGATCCACCTTATCCCTGTTCTTAAAGTAGTAGGTAGTAGATGAGTCCGTTTTATTTCTAGCATGTGTCATCTTTTGGAGAGTTTATCAGAGGCTGCCTACTCATACATATTAAATGCTCTAGGATCAGGTGCATGCAAGGTCAAATTTGCTGAGAATGCAAGAATGCAGGGCCCATGTAAGAGCCTGCAGAGCGCACTGTATCCTAATGGAATTGAGTCATCCTATTAGTGTTTGAAACCAAAGGCTTATGAAAATGAATTGCCTCATCACTCTTTTATTTAATGTCTTTATTTAAGCTAGGCTGCAGCTTTTAGTGTAGCCTGTCGGCACTGGATTTTCGGTTGCAAATGAGCCTTAGTCGATGCTCCGCATTATGGCTGCTGACAGGCACTGGTTAACAAGGAAAGTGGAGAATAGTGTGGAGAGTGTTTGTCTTTTTAACATGTGATACTATGGGCATTTAAAAAAATCTAACATGCTTGTTTCTAATATTTCATTCAGATTTTCTTGTTATACACTAGAGAGGAACACAATTTAGCAATGAGTCTAAGTTGTTACATTGGCTGATGCATTCAGAATAAAAAAACATGAAATTTATTCCCAGCCTACGTATGCTGTCAAATGAACAGACAAAGTGGTGCAGTAGTTTGTGCAATCCCCAACTGTATTCTGTGTGCTTGACTGGGGCACTCCTCAGTACGTGTCTGAGGACTTCCTTATGCCTCTGCAGAAAGGGGTGTTTAGCCGCAGTGTGGGTCACAGACACAC
>OMLC01043024.1:26100-36551 GCA_900302585.1 Regalecus glesne | reverse complement strand
CATACGATAGAATGGATTAAATGCAGAGGACAAATGTCATAGTAAGAATAAAGCGGCAGGTGCCTCAGTTTTACTAAATCCATCAGAATCTTTCACTATGTCTTTCTCGCTCTGCCTTTTTTCCCCTCTCTCTCTCTCTCTCTCTCTCTCTCTCTCTCTCTCTCTCTCTTTCTCTCTCTCTCTCTCTCTCTCGTTACATAAAACAGAGCTGCCAGATGAGTATTTGCATAATCTTCCTGTGTCATAGGCTCGCATTGCCCTTCTCACTTTCTCCTATTTCTTTTTGTCGTACAGGAATATCAGATCGATATCATCTTTGCCCAGACCTGGGTGGACACCCGCCTGCGGTACAACAGCAGCAGCATGCCGATTTTGACCCTAAACAGGTACTTAATTTGCCCGGGGGCCTTGTGGTTGTGCTGACCATCTGATCAAAGCCAACGTACTTATGATGAATATATTAAAATGTTGTCACCAGAAGCCATTTAGTTGCTCATAGCCACCTGATGCCAGCTTGCCTTCCATGTCACGTTCATTCTGGGCTGCACTGCTGCTCCACACCGAGAAGGTCCTCGGCTCAAATCCCACCCGGACCCTTTCTCTGTGGAGTTTGGATGTTCTCCCCGTGCCCGTGTGGGTTTACTCCCAACATAAAAAAGACATGCATGTTAGGGTTGGTACCGTCCGGGCCAATGAGCAAGGCAATGGGAAAAATAACAGAAGTTGGTTTCTTCTTCGAGACAAAGCCCATTTAGCAGTGACCTGGTTTTACTTGATGTTCTCTGTTCCTCAATCAGTGTGGAACATCAAAGTCGGATAGATATGATTGTGTGCCAGCCTTGGGGGAGTGTTTAATTCAGAGATGACCACAGTGGCTTTTATATCATCCCAGATGTCATTTGGCTTCAACAGGTCAGATTATGGCTGTCTGAATTGATAAAGATGTGTAGTTACACTACTGAGTTAGGCTCTGTGTTTGTTTTTTTCTTCTCATAGTCATGATGTGTTGTAGTGTTGGGAAGTGAAGCTGTTGTTCAGCTAATTTCAGAGAAAGCTGAAAGAAAGGGCAGAAATATAAGTATCGGGAATACACATGCTAAAATTCTAGGGGCTGTATAGCTCGAATGGTCGCTGATTTGATCCCCAGCTCCCAGAAAGTGTTTGTTGAAGTGTCACTGAGAAAGACGCTGAATCCTCAACTCCTCCTTAGGCGCTGCAGCTGCCCACTGCTGCTATTTAATAGGGTGTGTTAAATGCAAAGGAGAAATTCATGTAAGACTATGATGACCAAATAAAGTGGCTTTACTTTCCTTAACGACTCTGGTATGTCCCATTTTCTCTCCTCGCTTGCCCCTTCATCTACCTGCTTCTGTCCCCCTTTCCAACAGCAACATGGTCGGACTCATCTGGCTTCCCGACACCATCTTCCGGAACTCCAAGAATGCCGACTCTCATTGGATTACAACACCCAATCAGCTTCTGAGGATCTGGAACAATGGGAAGATACTCTACACACTTAGGTATCACAGCTCTTCTATTGTAATTAAACCTTGAAAGGTATAATCCACAACTGATGCTCTTGTGAATGAGAACACTGGCTGATGCCAGGTTTGTTGTTGGCAATGGAGTACTCATGGTGTTGTACTCCCCTACATAGTCCTAATGGCACAAGCAATTTTGGAACTACCTTTAAATTATTGGTGTTGTTTGTTTGTTTTTTGGGGGGGTTATTAGGTTTACTTACATCTACATGCCTTTAAGCTGATGATTCTATCCATGAGAGAGTTCAGGATGAGCTGGGTGGAGACGAGCTGAAATTATGGTATTACGTTGCCGATGAAAACCAAACAGCAACTCCTACCTTAGTTTGTCAGATGTTGTGCATATTTCTCGGTAACAGGCAGGACCCAAAGGTTTAAAACCCACTGGTGAATCAGAATAGACTGAAAATGGTATAACTTTTGTCACATTCAGGACTCAAAAGACAGTGTTATTTCCTCTGATTTTAAACTCTCTGTTTTAAAGGTACTACTGCTACTATTACTACTACTTCCTTTCAGCTGTTCCCGTCAGGGGTCTCCACAGCAGATCATCATCTCCATCTCTTCCTGTCCTCTGCTTCTTCCTCTGTCTCACCAGCCACCTGCATGTCCTCCCTCACCACATCATAAACCTCCTCTTCGGTCTTCCTCTTCTCCTCTTGCCTGTTAGCTCCACATTCAGCATCCTTCTCCCAGTATACCAGCACCTCTTTTCCACATATGTAAAAACCATCTAATATTTGCCCCTCATCCTTCGTCCTAAATTGACCAACCTGAGCTGTCCCTTCTAATATACTGGTTCCTGATCCTGTCCTTCGTCATTCCCAATGTAAATCTCAGCATCTTCAACTCTGCCACCTCCAGCTCCACCTCCTGTCTTTTTTGGCAGTGCCACTGTCCCCAAACCATACAACATAGCTGCTCTAACTACCATCTTGTAAACCTTCCCTTTCCCTCACTATTCCCACTATATCTGCACAGGTTGCCCAGCTCATCCAGCATCTCTTCCCTACCATCCAAAGCCTGTCTTAGCTCCGCCCTAAACTCCACTCACACAACAGTCTTCCTTCTTTAACTTTCACCATTCAATGTCCATTTACTCTTTTAAAGGTAAATGGACTTATTTCATGGAGCACTTTTCTAGTTTAGTGATCACTCAAAGCGCTTTAAATCGTATGCCTCACATTTACAGAGCAAGAGGGATTAAGTCCGGATGCCCTTTTCCTCGTGCCCTCCAGTGGGATCAAACCCGCTAGGCCCGATTCAGAGGCGTGCACTCTACTGCTGAGCCACCGTGGCTTAAAAGGGGATGATATAATGAATCCTTTTTTTTAAAAGGCAGCTGAGTCTGGACACTTGGTCTTCTTAAAGACTGGGTCTATGAAATAACTAGTTTAATGGTAATTACTGATATTGATGGGGATCATAAAGCAGGCATCTTAGCTTTGCCGTAGAGTGCTCACGTTGGGAAATGACAAGTCCAGTGTTGAGTTTGATCCCATTGTGGGGCGTCAGAAAGGGTATCATATATCCCCATGCTCCATCTAAGTGTGTGTCCCCTACCCCACACCATCCCCACAACGTGGAAACTAATCATGACATGTAAAAATAGACCGTACTGATAATGATGGTCACAGTGCCAGTTAAACCACTCGTTTGATAATGATTCATTGTGTCACAGTATTTAAACATTTAAAGAAAATGAGTTTCACTCATTAAAATGAGATTAAATGCCCTCGATATTGTAAAACCGTTTTTGCTTTCATCCACAGAGGTCCACGCACTTAATGGGTGACAGAAATGCATCTGTCAAATGAAACGTGGTGTGAATAGAATTTAGTCACATGATCAGCTGTTTCTTCATCTTAATTGGTTCTTCTGTCTTGAGGGCATCAACGTATGGACATATGACATAAGACGTGTGTCATATGTTCAGTGGGTTTACTCTCCAAGAAAGATCGGATGGAAAAGGATCTAACTCGTCATTTAGCAAAGTTGACTTGAAAGTCACTTCACAATGGGCTGGAAACATACTGAGCAAAGGGTAAATGGAGTCATTTACTACTACTCTAACAACCTCACAAAATACTTTACAATGCATCCTCACATTTATTGAGCATGTGGAGGTTAAGGCTGGATACCCTTTCCTGACGCCCGATGGTGGGCTCAAACCTGTGACACATGGAGCAATTGTTGATTTTAAGACTGCAGCACACTTTGATTTATTTTTGATATATTTTGAGATAGTTGAGAAGACTGGATGCATAGCTCAGTGGATAGAGTGGTTGTCTGGTGATTGGGAGGTTGCAGGTTTGATCCCTGCACCTGCGGAGAAACGTGTTGAAGTGTCCTTGACCAAGACGCTGTTCCCCTAACTGATCTGCCCTTTGATAGACTGAAGAAGTTTCCCCCACCTTCCACTCAGTTAGTGCTTGGAAAGATTCCAGTGCCCTGCAACCTGACTCCGGGTAAATGATTTTCGATGAACGAATGGAGTTGAGAATGCTTCTTTTGATCCCTGAAGATAAAAATGGGGAAATTCTTATAATTTCAGAGAACCCAAGTGATATAAACCTACCCAGGCATCAATATTATAACATACAAACCTGGACGTTTGTTATATAGTCCATTTTACATGACACGATTAGTCCCTACGTTGTGGGGGTGGTCTCAGACTTAGATGGAGCTTGAGGGATTAAGCCCAGATGCCCTTCCTGATGTCACGTGGTGGATTCAAACCCACCGCCCCTGGCTCATCAGTTGCCAAGGTGTGCGCTCTACCCTCTGAGCTAAGGCAGCCCCCACCTGGACATTTGTTACCAGGACTTAATAATACGGCCCAAAAACATCACTCGGAGAGCACTAGAAATCAAATGATACCGTGTGAAAACCCCATTTCATCAATGGTACTCACAGTGTGATTCTGTTCCTTTATCTATTCATTCTTTTTATTTTTAATTTGTTGCACATCTCCAGGATGTTTTGGCTCAAAGGAGGGCGCTCACTTTGCTCAAAATAACGTTTTACTTTTAGCATTGGCGAGTTGTTTGAAGAAGGCTTTTCGGTGTATAAAAGTGATCGCGGCTCACATAAAAATCTTTGAATAATGTATATTAAACCCATGTTCCCCTGAGATGAGGCATAAAAACACTTTCAGGTTGCCCTGTTTTATATATCTGACAGCACCTCGGTGAGAGAAGCAAGGCTATTCAGGCCAGCATGTGAGCTATAGACAGTGTACGTGTTTACAGCGGGTTAGCGTGTGTGTGTGTGTGTGTGGGGGGGGGATGAGTTTGAAGCTAGTTCGTAGACTGGGAACAAAGAGATGCCTACCAACAATGACTCATTAGAGAAAGAAAAGTGTCTTTATGCATGCTCAATGATCCAGGCAAGGAAATCACAAAAAAAGGTTAGCTAGCTCATCTGTACACGTTTATCAAAAGAAATGTCTCATCACTCATATAAGGGACATCGTCAGTCTCAGCTGACTGGAGGCATCTCCACCCTTATGAGCAATACGATTACTGGAGTTTCAATGTAGCTCAGTGGTTGAGTGCAGGCTTCAGAAACTGACGAGCCAGATGTTGTGTGTTTGAACCCATCATGGGGGGTATGGAAGGAAATCCAGCCATAATCTCCCAAGCTCCATCTGAATCCATGTCCACCCCCACAACATGAGGAGTAATTGTGACTAATAAAATGGACCTGTCTCTCAATGGTAATGGGGCATAATTGCAATCACAGCATTGTTAAGATGTTGACGGAGCTCATTCGGTGCTCATTCGGTGACACAGTGGGGAAACATCTTGGACTAGACACAAGGTAGAGCAGTTATGGGAACATTATCTTGCTCTGACACGCTTTTCTGGAGGTGACGGGATTGAACCTGCGGCCTTCTGATCACCACACGACCACTCAACCCGCTGAGCTATGCCACCCTTGATCTATTTTTAACAATGCTAAAATCACCTCTGATTCACAAAAAGGGGAATCAGTTCATCTGGCTGTAAAGTTTTACTGAGAAACTTTTTGACACTCACACAGCTGACCTCTTCAGTCTCTGATTCATCAATCTACTGTCCTACATCCTTTTCTGATTTCTTCTCCATCTCTCTGCACAAGCTCCTTGACACTTTATCCCAATTGCTTCCGTCCTCTAGTCCTTTGATGTAATACCCCCCAAATTCTTCATAGAGGTCCCACCTACCCTGGGCCCTTGTCTGTTTTCCATTATTAATCTTTCTTTCACCTCTGGCTGTGTTCCTGAGGGTTTCAAGATGGCGAGAGTCCAAACTATTAAAAAAAAAGCCCTTGAAACTGTTTCAGACTGTTTAGACTGCCCTGATTGGAGTGTATTTAAAACTAAAACTGTTAACCTGGATAAAATGATGCTGCGGCTGCTTTCATCAGATTTTGTTAAGATGTGTGGCCCCGACCAAGACCTTCAGCACACACTCCAACAACAAACCATGGTTCACAGTCAAACTGGGACAGCTTCAGCAGGCCATGCAGGAACCCCAGTGGGGATTGAGACCTGTCAAAGCAGTCCAGAAATTCACTGACGTATTCACACCCATCACCCGCTCCATTCTAATGACAACAGCTCCCATCATACCCATGACAACCCTCCTAGCCTACCTCCCTCCCTGACACTCAGGCCGCATTCAAGCTACATGCAAAGGATTTGTGGTGGCTTCTTGTATTCTGCAATACCTCGACTGCCCAGTGACATACAAGGATCCGGTTTGTCAGTAGGTCGCCAGCTTCCTGGAAACGGCAGTTGAGGCCGAGGGAAGTGACTTTTGGAATACAGTCAGCACATGTGATCCCCCAGGAATGTACCCACTGGTGTTCTCGCTCTATGCCAATGACTGCAACTCCGAGGTCCCGGCTGTTAACTACTGAAGTGTACAGATGACACCGTGGTCATCGGACTCATCCAAGATGATGACAAGTCTGCATTTCTGCAAGAGGTTGAGTGGCTGATGCACTGGTGTAGTCAGAACAACTCGAAGCTGAATGTGCTCAAGATTGTGGATATGACAGTGGACTTTAAAGAGAAACTCTTCAGACCTGATATGGGAGAATATCCACCCCCATCCTCAGAAAGCCCTAGCTAGTTAATGGTCATGACAGCTTGCATAAGAAACTGATGGTTGGTTTTGGTCATTATGCAACTGTATTGTTTATTAGGGGGGAATACGTACCTGCAGTCGATTCAGACTGAGGAGATCACTTGGATAAGTGATTCAATGTTTCTGCTGATTCCATTGTGTCAAGATGAACCGATTCAACTTTCTGGTATTCCCTCACCTGGATTACTGATGACCGTGCAGCAGCCATTAGTTGTCTATCTATGCGTCTGTGTCTGCCCATCCTCAACAGATGGATGCTCTTCATTACAACCTATAGCCTGACTTGACTCCTCTCAGTTGAAAAAGTTAATTTTGAAGTCTGTCCCTCAGTGTGTTCTAGGCCACGCTGTTTTGGCTTGACCAGTGATCCTAAGTCATTGCTCCTGTTTTTAGATGGTTTATGCCAATGGGCTCTGACCCGTAAATGCACATTGTCCATGTAAAAAGATGTCCGATGATGATGGTTAAGCAGTGCTGTCATTTTCAGGGATTTTGCACATCAACAAAGCAGCCGAGTGTGATCTGGTGCCATCTGCTTTCAGCCCACTGTCTCTTATACCACGGCACAATTGTACAGCCTGTGAAATGAGCAATAATGAACGCTGTGCACTCGCACCATGTGTTGCGAAGAACAAGAAATCAAGCATTCAAGCCACCAGTGGCACTGTGGGATTGCCTTGAACGTGTCAGAAAAGGACCCTTGTCTTGATAACTTATTCTTCCCCTGTTCTTTCTTCTTCTATCTCTTTTCTCTCCCCCCTCTCTTGTCTTTTTTTCTCTCCAGGATGACCATCAATGCAGAGTGCCAGCTGCAACTCCATAATTTCCCGATGGACGAGCACTCCTGTCCTCTCATCTTCTCCAGCTGTGAGTATTGGCAATAACTTAAACATACACCCACATGTACATTTGGACACTTTGGCACATGCAAACTATATAGGCCTGCATAGACAAGTACCCTCCGCTCAAAACACAAAAGTACACAGAGACACACACACACACCCACACACACACACACACACACAACACACGGCTTATGCAAAGACACACAGACCTACTCTGGTGAGATGTAGTTCAGGGAGCTGAACAAGCACTGAATGAAAAATGTGATATTGACAGAGTATAATGGTCATGTTATATAACGTTAGCATGTGTGTGCACTCCTTTCCTTCTATCATACACTGTCCATCCATCCTTCATCAACCACGTATCTGAAGATGGGTAACTTAGCCATGCTGGAGCCTATCACAGTGCTCAGTGGGTAAAAGGCGGGGAAACACCCTGGACAGGGCACCATTCCATCTCAGGGGTGACAGAAAAGAAATTAAATGATTGAAACTGATGTCGCTCTCTTGGCCACAGTTTCCTATTACATATTGACCTTCAAAAGTAACCTTAGTAACAAGTCTTATCAGTCACTGTTTTTGGAGGGACTTTCTTTTCATTGAAAAAAAGCTGATATAAAACTCTCACTATTCATCTCCAATGAAGCAATCACAGCTGTTTGTCTCAGCCTTAACTTAAAGCACATGTGGGTAGCATGGTTGTCTAGTAATCAGAGTGTTACAGGTTCGATCCCAGCACCTGCAGAGTAGCGTGTCGAAGCGTCCTTGAGCAAGACACTGTTCCCCTGATGGTTCTGCCCGGTGATGGACTGGTGACCTGTCCAGGGCGTTTCCTCACCTTTCACACAATGAGCACTGAGATAGTCTCCGGTTCCCCTGAGACCTGACTTTGGATAAGCGGTTGATGATGGATGGATTAGATGTGCACTTCATCACATGATGGCCAGTGGAGGCCGGAACAGTTGGTGGCACTAAAACAACTAGAGAGGTCCATTTTTATGTGTCACGGTTTGTGCCCACCTTGTGGAGGTAGACATGGATTTAGATGGAGCTTTGGGTATTAAGGCCAAGATACCCTTCTTGGACGCTCCACCGTGGGTTCAAACCCACAACATCTGCCTTTGTCCGAAGCACGTACTCTGCCACTGAGCTACTGCAGCCCTCAGTAGTGCTGAAAGGATAATTTCTTTCAAATGGGGCACCCATAATATCCTTGTTCTCTGCTAGTGAATTGGCAATTATAACCTCTGCCTCTTTCCTCTTTAGTGTATGACCTTGTGATTGGACAGATATATTATCTATTTTTTATAGTTGCTGCTAGCATATGTATGACTTTTCCAATTGGTCAGCAGTGTTTAAAACTCCTCAAAAGGAGCTCTCAAGTTTTGGATACTTTTTTATCTTCTTCTATTTGAAATTGATCACCATCTTGTTGATTGTCCCCTTTTAGAAAATAACCTAATGCCTTTAAATCTCAGCCAACCTATCAAAGATGCGTAGCGCACTGTCAGAAAAATTCAAGTGTGAATGGGGCGAAATTGATTTTGGCTCTGACGACTCTGGTTTGAAGATGAGATTGTTTTCCTGGAAGACGGAGAGATCACTCTTCAGTAGCCACCTGTCACCTTTAAGGCATTTAGACGGGGTATGCAATTATTTCTAAGGATACCAAGAATAACATGAAAACAACAGCAGCAAAGCAGGGTACACCGTCTTAGATGATAGTTATTGCTTATTGATTTGAACATTCAATATTAATCATCTTCAAAGATGAGCTTCAATAATCTTCAATCTCTAATTGATGAATATGAATCAGCCTCATGTTGTTGCAAAGGGTAATTATTTGTGAGGAAATCTTAATAGTACCTTTCTTGCACTTTAAGTGTATTCTAGTTATAGACAGCCATGGTGAAAATCAGCTGGTGACGTGACTGATGTGAAGGAAAACCTGCGTAGTTTGGGCACCCTGGGGCAAATGGTTATCTACTATGTACAACTGAACCACTCAAGAGACATGTTCATCATCATGGTACAAGTGAAATCACATTTTCAAGAGGGCAATCAGACGCAGTCCAGATCCAAAAGTTAAAGAGGTTTAGGGGAGCAGGGCTTCTGAATGTGTAGGGGTGGGAATAGCTCGGGAGATAGTGTGTTCGTCTTATAATTGGATAATCGGTGGTTTGATCCCTGGCCCCTACAGAAAGCGTGTTGAAGTGTCCAAGAGAAAGGCTAAGAATTCCTAACAATTTAAGGCTAGCAATGGAATGGCAACCTGTCCGGGATTTGTCCCCAGCTTTTGCCCAGTGAGCACTGGGATAGGCTCCAGGATTGACTCCATGACCCAACTTCAGTTAAGTGGATGGATGGATGGACGGGCTTCCGACCCGAAGTTGTCTTTGAACATCAGCTGGGGGGGAAAAAAAATCCAAGCTCTCAGTTGTTCCATCACAATTATCCCCAATTCCTGTGTTGAAATGGAATAACATGCGATTACACAAGAGGGTCCTTGTCTACAGCAGCTTATTAACATGTCCTATCCTTTTCTAACTTCTTCTCGGAAGCTGCTTTCCCGAAACAAGCGCATAAACGCTGATTAGCCATTATCATTTATACACATGCTGAGAGCCCACCCAGCAAACGTATGAGGTCATCATGATTCTGATGTACTCTAACAGGGTAACATGAAGAACTGAGCCATCACAGATGCTCAAATTACAATAACTAACTGAAGAGGAAGGCTACTTTGCACACATATGCCGCCTGCCCACATATTGCATATTCCCCAGCAGATGGTTAGTGAGACGGAGGTCTGGCGGAGAAGAACGAGAGTTAAGAGGCAGATCCGAGGTGACTTCTCGTCTCCCCTTAGTCGCTGGGCATCAGGCCGACATCTGATAATGAAGCAGTCTGCCGGCAAACCCGCCCCCCCC
>OMLC01043024.1:0-18063 GCA_900302585.1 Regalecus glesne | reverse complement strand
GTGGTGGAACAGTTTAAGATCTCTAAGTATCCGGGCAGAGAGATCGATCATCATCTCTCCTTCCCACAACACACGGATAGGGTCTACAAAAGACCAAACAGCACTAGTTTCTCCTGAGGAGGCTGTAAGTTTCTCGTGTCAGAGAGCACATTTTAACAACAGTATATCACTCACTCATCAAAACAGTCCTCACATTCAACGTGGCATCCCGGTACAACTTCCACACAGAGAAAAGCAAGAAATGCTAGAACCAATGCATAGCTGGTCATAGTGGCAACAAATGCATTAATGTTAATAGTTAATTTCATAATAGTTACATACTTTTAGAAAAACCATACAAGGACCTACTTTTTTCAATTCTAATTTAATTCTTTAATTTTGAGAGTGGTTAGACAGCTATGTCATAACATTAAGTCCTCTCTCTCTACTCAGATAGACAAAAAATCATATTGAAATGACCCGAAAAAACCAATGTCAGACAATATCATGTTCATACCATAGTCCTCCTGCCCCATGTTGACCATCACTCCACCCCCGATATCAATCTGCCTCTGACCCGAGGTGTCTTCCAGCTTCCTCAGAATTTCCTCCTGTGCCACATCTCCTATTGGACCCCCTACGCTGGCTTTGCCACCCATAAAATGAGCATAAAGCTCTGTCTGGGTGATGAGGAAGTTCAGTTTGCGCTGCTGTCGCTTCGCCTGTGTGAGAGGAGGACATTTAAGAAAAATTAACATGGAAGTAAATATGAAGCTAACCTGTATACTGTGAAAAAAAATCCTCTGATCAATAACCACCATGTTCTGAAAAAAATTTAAACAAAACAAAAAATTAACTAAAAAACAAAACCTGTACCAAATGAAAATTGTGTTAGTGATTTCCCAGGTAAAATACATACCTCCCTCATCTCCTCATCCAGTTTACGCTGTTCCAGAGCCTCCTTCTCTGCCCGTTTCCTGTGCTCCTTCTCTACCTTGTCATACTTCTTCCAATAGAGCATCATTTCCTTGGTGAGGCGACGGGCACGGGGCAACGTCTCCTTGCAGTTCTTCTGTGCTTGGATGGCTGCACGCCGCACCTCTCTCATGCACTGGTGAGCCAGCTGAATGGACAGAAAAGACAGACTTTCCCCATTCTACTCAAGTGAAAGTTAAATTTCTGACCAATCAGCATATCAAAAAAAGCTTGCTTCTGTAATGAGACAGCAAAATAAAAAAACAAGATACCTACAGCAAAATATTTTGTTGTCTAGAGTATCTAAAGACATTTTATTTCTTTCATTATTTTGGACTGATGTAAGACCATTGAAAACATACACATCAACATGAATAGTTGCCATACAAGTAAACATCTATATAAAACCCACCAGAATTAAAAATAACTTAATGTTGACCTACCTTTTTAGCATTAGTCAAGACAAGGTTCTTGGCGGAGGTTTTCTGCTTGAAAGACTGAAAGAGACATCGGGGAAAGTTGAGACAAGTATAGCTACAGTAAATATACTCAATTCAATAAAAGAAAGACAAGGAAAAACACGCAGCCTCTCTGACCATAATTTTCTGATCATCTCCCCATTAATAATGTGCATACTAACCTTAGGGATCTCTTTCTTGGCAATGGTGAGCCAGACTTTGCGTCGGCGTGCATTCAGTTGTTCGATGGTCAGGTGTTTCTTCTTCACTATGGGCAGCGGGGCATCATGGGAAAATTTGGCAAAGATCTTAGTGACATAGGGACGCCCCTCATCCAGGAATTCCCCCTCTCCTCGTTTTTTCTTCTTTTTTACTTTCTTCAATTTGGCTGAGGAGGAAGAGGAAAACAAAGACAGTGTGGGAAACCTGCGGACCCTTACAGAGGTTACTAAACTAATGAAGATACCAAGCTTCATAGCATGAATAGGATTAGGATTTAGTTTCCAGCCTTTTCCTTTGGCTTTACCCTTGAACTTCTTGTCATCTTTTATTTTTTTCTTCTTCGGGCCCAGTAGATGTCGCTGTTGCTCATAAAAAGGGTCGTGGGTCGAAAGGAGTCCTGTGCTGTAGTACTGGTACTGGTGGAGCTGCATGGGAGGCAGATGCAGAGAGAACTATGAATGGGTACATTTCTATCATTAATATGTCTCTGAGTGTATGTAAATAAGGGTGTGGCATATGAGGACTTGGGGGCAAAAGTGCCTGTGCAGCGTTGTCCTATCTATAGGACAACGTATGTTGGAAAACATAGATAAACTGTGCTTGTGCTGTGTGTGTGTGTTTGTACCTCCCGGTCAGAGTGGAACTTGCTTTGGTGCTGCCTGGTGTAACGGTGTAACCGAAGCATGTCATGCAGCTCCTCCCTGGACATAGTGAAGTCGGAGTTGTCGGAGTCTGTGTCTGAATCAGTAGTGTCATCACTCAACAGGATGCTCTTCAGTGGAGAGAGGAGCAACATGAACAAAAGGAGGGGCAGATGCATGATAATATATGAAGAGGCAAACACAATGTAGAGGACATGTTGTAGGTGGACAAAGTAAAAAAAAATCCTCATAGGTTCACTGCTAAATGTACAATGGTGCTCCATCATCTTGAATTGTTGGTTTGCAACCTTTAGAGGATGCTAACTCAGAAGATAGATTCAGTGTATCATATGATATCATTTCCAGTATCAGTACTACCTTGTCAAAAATGTTGCAAAAAAAATAATCTGAGAACCTGAAGCATGGTAGGGAAAAAGGTACCTTGAGCCATTTTCTATTCTTCTTCAGTTTGGAGAAATTATAAAGGCTGGTTTTATCTGCCTTTTGGTCTGCGGAGTGTAAAGATAGAGATGTACATCTAATACTGCATACATATGGAATATATATAAATGAATAATGCATAAACTAGCATATGTAAATGAATGCATATGAAAAAATGAAATCGTATCCTTGTAGGAAGTTAAGGGAATCATGATTGCATAAGATTGATGACTATGCAAGGGAAATGCTATACAAAGCACAGATATCTTTTGGCCATACACCTTTTCTGGTCATTTTTGTCACTGATTCTTGGACAATTTCAATTTCTACCTGAAAAATGTGCCTTGTATGTTTCATAAAAACTTTGAGGACAAGACTAAACCTCATGTTTAGCCATCATATCATACTGCATGTTTTAAAAGCACAACCAATTTGAGTTTGAGTTATATTTTTAGCACAATGATTCACAACAAATCAAAGCCAATAGGGGAGAATCAATATTTCAAAAGGGAAAGTGGTGAAGCGTGTATTAAAACTACAGTTTTTATGCTACGCTTTGCAAGTTTGGCACAGTAACAGCACTTGTTTGCTAGGAATGACACTTTCTTGGCATTTTCAAAATGCTTGTCTTACCTTTGGCTTGCAGCAGGATCCCATTGAGGGGCTTACCCTCCGCTAACGCACCCTCTTGGTCACATGACTCATCCTTCACTGTCATAAGTGTGTGATGATTGGCAGGGTCCAGCGATAGGCCCTCTCCCAATGTACCATCACTGTCATCACTGTCATCACTAGGTCAGGAAAAATATGCAGTTGAGACTTAGACCACTTGTATCTTTCACACCGCAGACCGGTCAATTCTTGCCTTTGAAGACACGTTCAGTAGTACTTATTGCATTAATCCCAGAGTTATGTAATGTTGTACAATATTAAAATCCAGTTTGTCTAATCCACTTAAATTAATCTCCAAAAGATAACAACCCTAGACAAAGCTAGAACCCTCGGAATTCATGTATCCAGAGGGTAAAGGGTTGATGGTGGCTAAACTTGTTTTTTCTTTGTTTTTATGGTTTTAAATCTATGGTGGGTAGGAACAGTTCCTGCAATGCAGTTCATTAGTTCCTTTAACAGGAAGAATTAATTGCCACTTGCTAAAAATATCAACACAATGGTAATTCAGTCTTATTTCCAAGACTACTTACAAAATAAAAAAGACACTTTAAAAACACAATTTTTCATGTATCGTAGAACAAACACATAAATCGACAAAGAGAAAGACAGACAGATAGATAAGTCATTCTTCATACGCTAAACCTCTAAGAACTGATCATCGGACAAGCCTGAGTCTAGAGGCCCAAAAGCACTGAAAGTGATAATTTGATGCACTTCATTTGACACGGGTCATTTGATGCTCCTATGGCACACTGCCGGCATCAGATTTGAAATGCCAACACCACAGAACCAGTAGTATTTGAGGAAAAGGTCACTGCTTATATGTAGGCAGGCACTACTTTGTATGCTTTACAAATAGCCCCATTAATTTTCTATACCTTTATATTTGAGTGGATGTATGGACATAACTTTTCAATTTATTTTTATATATTATTTGTTTAGCATTATTATTAACAATATGATTATAATATCATTAATGATGATTTATCTATTTAACAAAATTATCGTCCTCTGGGGAAAAATCCATCCCCTTTTATTTCTATGAGCATTCTCCAAACAGGTACTGCGGCTAGAGAGAAACACAGATTTGGTTGTTGGGTTCTCATTTGATGATGCAAATTGAAACAAGGTCAAGGCAGGGGCATGAAGGCCGTTTCAAGCATCTCACAACATTTTTGGTGTTCATTCAGCCATTTAAAATAACAGGGGCACTTCAAAATATGTGCATCAAGACACTGTCAGTGTGTTTGGGCCTTAAGACTCAAGATAAGAAAAGTTGACTAGCTGCAAAATCCTCAGCATCTTTTTTTTTTTAACAGGAAACACGCACTTATTTAGCTGTCCCAGTAGATGACAAGCAATCTTTTTTTCCACTCTGTGCGAATCCCCATTATCTTTACCTGGTTATGTCTCTGTTGAAGATGGCAGCAGTCTGGCGGAGAAAGCTGTCCAATCTCAGGGATCTCTCAATGCGTTGCAAGTGGAGGGGCTTGGCAAGGCCAGATCTGCCCGGCACCAAAGTCTCCTGCCGCCCCAGCCCCGACGCCATGCAGGACAGTGTCACCTCCACCCAACAGGATAGGAACTTTTACTGGGGGTAGAGAATTGAAGAACAAAACAAAGCAGGAAAAAAGAATAGCAGTTTATATCAGAATTAATATGAATGAAGTAAATTCAGGACACTGAAACCTAATATTTTAAAAAGGCTACGTCAGATTATTTCACTTCACCTTAATCTAGTAGGAAGGATACAATATAAGTGAATATGATGACAGCTCAGAGCAGTTATAAATTCAGTGCATTGCTCCATTTAGCAGCAGTCAAAGGGCCAAAGGGCAGTGATTTTCTTAGTTTTCCAAGTCTATACTCCAGCTACTCTGGTGTTGAGGGTTGAAAACTCTCTTCAACATTTTCCCTCTAACCCACACTTAAGTTGGCAGCATGATACCCCAAATTTTGCCCATTAGATTAGTGGACCTACCTTCTGAATAAGAAGAGTCATTTTCAATTCCAAGATGAGCAGTAAGACAAAAGAAATTAAAAAGACCTGGGATAGAAAAGAGTGATGTAACATCATGACAATCATTATAACAATTCATGAAATGTAAAATAGATATCAGATTAAAAGTTCTGTTTTTACATGTCAAAATTAGTCCCCAATGATAAATTATTATTACAAATAATGTTTGTGGGGGTGGCCGGTTACCCTTCCTGACACCCTGCAGTGGAATCGAATATGTGATGCCTGGCTTGTCATTTCCTGACATACATGCTCTACTGCTAAGCTACTGTGGCCCCAACATAAATATCAGAATGATTCTACCAAAAGATATAAGCCTTGTTTTTTATGCTATGGCTGCTGAAGCATTGTTATGGTTAAGGTCCAGATCCGATATCATTGCATTACACTGATTTAGCAGGTCCCTGCTTCAGTTTTCCAAAAAAGTTACTGATAATTTGACTCTTCAATGACATGGATCTTAGGTCAGTTTTATGTGTTATGATTTGGTCCCTTGTTGTGGGCATGGACACAGACTTAGATGGAGGTTGGGGGATCAAAGCCAAATGTCCTTCCTGATATCCCTCAGTTGCCTCAAGCTCATCAGTCTCCAATGCACGCACTCTACCACTGAGCTACCGCAGCCCCCCAATGACATGGATGAACATATAGAATGTAAACATGCCAGATTTAGCTACCAGGCTCCTTTTATCTGTTGTCCCAAGCAATTGGGGGTTCAGTATCTTACTCAACCACACTTCGACATGCTTTCTGAAGGAACCGAGGATCAAACCACCAATCTTCTGATTATCAAACAGCTGCCTTATTCCTTAGCTAGGTCACCCCCTAAAAAACATCTGTCTCCATAAAAAAGCCGTAAAAAAGATCAAATAGGGCAAAGAGTGTCCTTGCAACTATGCCCACCTGTTTGAAATGGATTAAAACTGCAACTGATTTTTTTCATAAGCGCTTATTCTGTTAATTACATTTCAGTCAATTAATCATTTAGTGAATGAAATGCCCCAAATGCCAAATTCTCACAATCACCCAATGATACCTTCAAATTGTTTGCACTGTCTGAGCAGCAGCCAAACAAAAAAACACACTAAAGTACTTTATCCATCCATCATCAACCACTTATCCAATATTGGGTCTTGGGAGTCATCCCTGCCCCAGCACTCAGTGAGTAAAAGTTGGAGAAGCCCCTGAAAAGATTTACATTCAATCGCAGGGCTTGAGCAAGTAGGGGTTCATTGCTCAATGGCACTTAGATACACTCTCTAAAAGAACCGGGGATTGAACCCCTAAAGTGCTCCTTTAATAATACCATAAACTGGAGTGAGATATCAACTTTCAGACGTCAATATGAATCCCCATGTTGTGGGGATGGACGTGGACTGAGATGGAGGATTGAGGCTGGGTGCCCTTGCTGATGCCTCGTGGTGGGTTGGAACTACCAACATCTGGCTTGTCATTTCCCAAAGCACGTGCTCTACCACTGAGCTGCAGGACAATTAAATTTCTACGTTTTTGAAGCTAACCTACAAATGTCAGGTATTCTACATGATGAATGACTCGCGCAAATGAATACCAGAATTGTAATCAGGTGATTTGGAGTCAGTAAGTAAGTTGATTAACCTAATAACCATGGCAGGTTCTTCGTGTTTTGTGTGTGTATATATAAGAGAGGAAGAGAGAAAACTGCCTTTGCTCTTAAGATTCCATTATTTTTGAGACACTACGTGACTTTTCCTGTTTTGTCTGTATCCTGTGTGAATGACCAAGAGACTTTAACACTGAATCTTATCTCACAAGAAGAGGTGAATCTGTTCAGCTGGATCAGAAGTTTGAACAGATTCACCTCTTTTTGTGATTTCCCTACCTGGATTATTGAGCATGCATCAAGACACTGAATCTTATCACATCAGAGCCCTGAGTGAGTGCACTGCAATAACAGAATAAACTGGTGAGCAGTCAAGCAAACAGGTGAATATTGTAAGACATGTGTTGATCTCATCTCCTCCAAACTTCTCCAGGGTACCATAACAATTCTCAAACCAACAATGCAGCAGGCAACGCGTTCATTTACAGGTCGACGAAACAGGAAGTCGTAAAATAAACTGGTTAAGTGGCAGTTGTGTACATTGCCAGCGACCGTTCACTTGAAGAAAACCAAGTTAGTTCATTATTAATGATAGATGCCTGCCAAATTCGTGTATTAGGTGAATGGTAAAGTACTCAAGCAAGGCACGTATTTGGCTCGATCACGAAATATGATTAAATGTATTTCTTATTCTAACTTTATTAAGAAGTTGTGAAGCTTATCGCTCAGTGGTGACCTGGTAGCAAACAGAAGCTATAACGATAGCAAAGGTTTAGTCGCTAACCTGGGCAAGGCGCCACTTACCACTCAACTAGATGGCAAAATAAATGCTAACGTTAGCTTGGGATATGTTGGCTAACTGAGCGCACACACATACACACGCTGCACTGCGCCCCGATCAATGTTAGCGAAGGGTCAAGGTGCCAGTGTAACGTGCTTTGGCAGCTCTCCGACACAAGTACACAGATAGTCAGATATTAATCCGGCTATAAAATATTCAACATGAGCTCATTAGCTGCCAAGCTACCTTTGCTTATTTTCAGGTTATGCCATTAGCTGATCAAAATAACTAAAATTAGGTTTTGGCACTGGAGTCACCTACATCATTATTATGAAGTATTCAAATCGGTTCTGTCTCTTTAAGGGCACTTCCTCCCCGTCTAAACATCTTTTTTCAGAATTATTATTTAGCATTTTAACGACATTATCAGGCTAGCGGGGGAAGTCGCGACGGCAAGGCCCCTCAAGCCTGCTCCTCTCGTATTCTTGGTCCGGGCATGAGGGGGGACTCGGTGCCCAGTGAATGATCCCTATGTTCTAATTCTTTCTCCCTCCCGGCCATCTTCCCCCATTGCTCCCACCTCAGAAGAACCGCTAAGGACTGTCTCACCTTGGCCCCGTCTCCCCCTTTTTTGTCTCTCTCGATGCTGCTGCCGACACTCGGTTCTCCGACTCCAAAATGGCGGTGAGAAGCAACGAGTGAGTCGGTGAGCTTTGAATCGACAGCAGCAGAGAGGCGGCCACTTTCTGTTACAGAGGGAGCAGGGACACGACGCCATGGCGAGAATACAGCAAGGAGCAGGCAAGCCAATCGATTACAGAGAGAGCGGATGCGTTCCCGTTGCAGTTTTCGAACAATTAAACGTAATTAATAGAATTATTCGACCCGTTTATCCCACGCAGCTTGCATTTCCTTCTCTTGTGTGTCTCCGGGTAGCACATTTATGTGGGTGTGTTGACGCGATCGATCGCTTTCCGATTTTGATTCGTCGCGTCTGCTCACCACGATTATTACCGAGCTGCGTGTTACGTCATACGAAGGCACTCCGTTTTAGGAATGGTCAACTGGTTGAATTTTAAACCCACTGGAGCAGGCATGCACACATGTGTTCATCACCCACACAAAACTTAAGAGAAATGATTTAAAATATTGACACGTCAATAGATCTCTGTCTAGAAAAGGTATGCTTTTAAAATTCAACAATACACACACACACACACTAGGATTTCCTTACCTGGATTGTTGAGTTATGATTTTGAATGATTTCACTTTGTAAAAGTACTGAATCCCATTAAACATAATAATTATCTCCTTATAGGGACAGTGCATATTAATGAACTCTTAGAATGTAAATAGGTCAGATATAGCCACCAAACTAATTTTCATCTGTTGTACCAAGCAATTAGGGGTTTAGTGTCTGGCTAGAGGACACATTGGCACACTTTCTGAAAGAACTGGGAATTTAACCAACAACATTCCCATTGCTAGACAACCACCCAACCTTCTGAGCTATGCCCCCCTCCATGTGTAAAATTAAACATATTGTACAAATCAGACAGTTGCATAGGATACTTCATAAAATCATTTATTAAATATACACCATGATTAACAACATCCATTAGAAATAACAATCATAAATCTCCAATGTTCAGAATGCAATACAATGGATAAGGAAACACTATTTTGTTATTCTTAGTTACATTTGTTGGATGGTGATGAGAGCAAAGCAGTTCAATGACCGTGAAAGGCGCAAAGACAGAGACGCTGTCAAGGGTAATTAAAGCTTTTACCAGAAGTAAGAAGTAACTGGATTTAACAGCTGTACAGATGCATTCTGTATTGATCAAAGCACTTGTGTAATATTTTCACTCTACACAAAGTAGTACACTGGTTGAGACAAACGCGTGAACAGGTCTGACAATTACCACATCTTGTCATCTAATTTGAAATATGTCATTTCTTCATCACAGTGCCTAAAAGACTCAGACTTCAGTTCAGTCACTCTTTGCTACAATCAGCCTTGAACACAGACAACATGAGGATATTCATGGAGATCGAACAAATGTGATACCAGGCAGGATGCGTCAGTAGGCAAGCAGGTATCTGTCTCCTGTCAGTACATCCATCCTACATCAAACTGATTGTAAGGGGATTGTTTTGGTCAGTAGGCAAATATGCATCCACAAACATGAAATGGTGAAAAGAAAGGCCTTATTCACAGCCAGCTGGACTTCTCCTCCTCAAATTTCTGCGGATCAATAAATGGCTTGTCGATGGACTTGATCATTAGTTCGCCACAGTACACACATTCACTTGCAATGATATCATCAATGTCTGATTTTATTTGCTCGCGACTGGAGCCCGCACTGCCCTTACCCAGGCTAGCAGAGTCACTGTCCTCCTTGGTTGCCGAGCGGTGGCGAGACTTGGAAGACTGAGTGGCTGCTGCCAGCTTCTTCTGAAGCTCCTCCAGGCGACTCTGCTTGTAGGTTGTCAGGTGTGGTTGTACTTCCTAGACAAGGAAAACATAACACTGTAGATTATATTGGAATAGATAAATTGTAGAATGGATATTGCTCCCCTTTAGTGGAAAAACCTCCGCATTGTCTTGTGAATTTGGAATTGCCACTGAACCGATTAGATAGATTGAGTATCATTTCATTGATACATCCGAGTTACCTGGAACAGACAATCATAATGGAACATGTGTCCACACAGGAACAGATAGAAGGGCCTGTTTAGCAATGGGAAGTCACAGGCTGCACACTTCTCCTGAGACTCCACCACACCATACTTGTTCCTCATTTCCTGGATGTCTTCCCGGATGCGTTTGGCACTCTCTGTAGCCTCCTCCATCTCCTGCTTTAGCTCCTCTATGTGGTGGTTGTACTCCTCCAGGGAGCTGCAGATGGCTTCCTGTGATTCAGAGGTTAGCAGATTATGGACTGTGTTAATTTAAAGCAGCTATTCTTGAGAGCTTTCTGTACTGTGTATTTTGTATAATACTGTAATTCCATACCGTATTATATATTTTGTATATATATGTGTGTGTTGAATGAAGTGTGATTTATGATCATAGTCTCTAAATTTGTGAGCATGTGCGTTGCATCAGTGCCTACGTCCACAGACTCTTGCCTGCATACTTGCATAAAGTGCTCATGAGTGCCCTTGAAGTTCTGCATTTACAAAACCAAAATAAACCAGAATGCAGAAGAAATTGGAAACAGAAACTACACTTAAACTCTTGATATAAGTTTGTAATGTTTCACACAATCTATATTGTAAAGGAGAAATCATATAGTCACAGGATAAACCTAACCACAATGCAACTGTCTGTGGTCTCCTAGAAAAATAATTGTTAGAATGTTCTGTAAAAAAATGACAACATCCAATATCCTTCTCTGCTTGGCTAATTAGCACTGGTACAATACATAATTGTGTACATTTATGTGTACCTTTCAGGAAGTATGCTTCAGTCCTAAACCCATCCTGAGTGTATAATAAACTATCTGTACTCCACTAAACAAAGGTCCATTTTTACAAGTCACAATTTGTCCCCAAGTTGTGGGGGTGGACACGGACCTAGCTGAAGTTTGGGGCCGGATGCCCTTGAGTGAATTAAAGTAAATTGATTAAAGAGAAATCATTTTTGAGATGAAAAGACCCTGAACAAACCTTAAAGTGATCTATGGTGACAAAGTCAGGGAAGAAGGGCAGGATGTCCTCAATCTTGAGCAAGTTGCAGCTGGACAGACAGTTCATGGCCTTCTTTACATCTTTCTCCTCTTGCACTACATGCCGGGCGATTTTCAGCCACAGCTTTTTCCTCAGCTCTTCATCGTCCTCAGGCAGGTCGGCACATGATTTGGCCAAGTCCACATCCACCTGTGGATGTTGCGAGAAACTGAGTCTTTGGCATTTATGAAACACAAATATAAATACATGCGACTTCAGAATAGAATTCAATTAAAAAACTTTATTCTCAAACCATCCTTACCCAACACACAAGATTACTTACTTGTAATGCTAGATCTACTGCCTCCTCATATAGCTCCATAATCTTGTAGACAAGAACACAGGCACGGAGGTAACCATGCTCTGCACACAGTCTGAGGGCATACTTCAAGTCATAGTGAATATCTGAAGCATGAGTCCCTGCCTGCTCCAGATACCAAAGAAGAGAGTCAGGTTTGTACTTAGCATATAGAGAAAGTAGGTAGTTATGGATGGCCTCCTCTGTCACGGTCAGCTGGTACACGCAGAACTCCATGTACCGGATGGTCTCATTGATTTGCTGCGTGCTACCCATCTGGCTGTAGTTCATCAGGGCAGGGATGAGCTTTTTGGGGTCCAGTCGCTTGCCCATCTGAATCCAGGCATCCACCACCTTCTTGGGGATGTGTTGCATAAGCACAGGGGAGAACTTGTAGAAGAGCTTCTCATCACAGTGTTTAGAGAGCACATCGAGAGCAGCGCTATAGTCATCATGCTGACAGTGGTGGGAAATGACCCTCTCGTAGTCCTGCATGATGACCGAGAAGTAGACCATGTCATCCACATTGCCGTGGCTAGCCAGCAGGTCGTAGATAGTGCTCCGATTATTATAGAGGCATTCCTTGTGTTTTGAGCTGCTGAGGAAGTGGCGAAATTCATCCCGGGTCTCCTGGAAGATGGTGCTCTTGACGTCACTCTCCATCTGACCCAACCGGTTAAGGTAGAGCTCAGTTAACCAGGTGACCAACAGAGTGATCTGGGTTCTCTCGCTTGGCTTCAAGTTGTTCAGCTTCTTCAGCAAAAACTCTTTCAGGGCTTCCTCTTGTTTGGCCTCGATGAACTTGAGTGCAATTTCCTCAAAGTAGTTCTGCGTCAGCGCATAACACTTGGCACTCTCTATGTAACGCTTGTTTTGGAAACAGTGCTCTGCTTCCTTAGCTAGCACCATGTCCATGCACTCAGGTCGTTCACGGCAGTATTCCTTGGCAAGGTCAAACTTATTCATGCTCATATACATTTGCCAGACATCCCTGGCCTCACGCTGGATGTGGTACCGGAAGACCGCCCTCTCGGTGTAGATCCAGACCAAACCACCGACTGGGTCCTTGATCATTCTCTTCAAGCCGCCAAACTTATCTGGGAACACATCCTCGTACACCACCTGGCCGTTCAGGGTACAGATGGCCTTGACTCGGTCAGGGAGCAACAGTAAGAAGTGGAACTGGGTCAGCACAATCGAGATAGGCTTGTTGGAAACTATATCTATGTCAGGGGTGTATTCCCACACCTGATGGATTGAGAGAAATGATGGAGAGAGGGGTTTGATGGACATGAAGAGAAAAGAGGGAAAAAGGAGAGAACAAAAAGATAAAAAATTGGAATGTGACATTAGGTTAGACAATGTGGCGCAATACATTTTTTAGGCCAACTCTTAATGTATAAATCTCTCATTGCTACATTATCCAAATGTCATATCGACCATATTGTCATTTATCTCAGCTGTTGTGCTCCTGTCCAAGAAAATCATTCAGCAAAGTTACATTTTCTGCTATAGAATTTTAACTAATTTCATGGTGACAATACCTGAGCTGAATTCAATACACACACACACACACACAGACACACACACACACATAAAGGTAATTAAACCTGCAAAAAGAATACCAACAACTATGAGTTGTACAATAATTTTCAGGTAATACTTGACCTCCGAAGAAGCAGCCACTATAGAAAAGAAAATCCTTCTTATACAAATATTTACCTGCACGTCACTGAGCAGGGAGTCAGGCCTAACATAGTCCAGCTGACCATAGAGAACTCCATTTCCCATCATCCAGGCAAAGGCTTTGGGGCAGGACCGAAGCTTCGAGGTGTAGAAGGTGATCTCACTGTAGCCCATGTTGGCTGGGAACTCCTGAAAACTGGGCAACAAGTCCTGGTTCTGAATGAAGATGGAGCTAAAGCCTTGCTGCTCAGAGCCTTCGGCCACCCTGCCCACAAATTGGAATAAGCGTTTGCGGGTGGTGGCGATGATGAAGAATTTATTTTCCAGGCCCCGTTCGACCTCCAGGCAGCAGACTGGTGCCGGCTTCCCATCCTCTTCCAGGAAGTGAACCTGCCATGGGAAGGGAAGTGTTTAAACCATCTTGTTCCAAATCACCACACATCCATTTTAAGAAGAATGCCTTCCTAAAAATCACAATTAACCATCTCTGAGATAAGTTGTATATACTCTATTGTTTCTCTAGGTAAAAAAGGCTTTACGTTATCAACAATTTTGTGATTAAGTAAAGCTCCATTTTCCAATATAATAGAGATCTTATTTTAACCAAAACCGTTTTATTCATCCAGCCCCACACCGAGTGTTTGAGGAAAATCTGAAGATCTTTACAAAGCACTGTATTTTCCAATGCACTAAATAAATATGGGATTAACTCATGGAATTAACGATATAGTTAAACTCAATGATGCTGAAATGTTTTCATAAGAATACGGACATTTTAATTGGAGTGTTTCCATCCATCTCACATGACACCACCCCTTAAACAATTTAACTCAAGTCAAGTCAATTTTATTTGTATAGCCCATTATCCCAAATTGCAAATTGCCTCAGTGGACTTTATATTAACACAACATTATGTCCTTAGACCTTTAAGAATATAAAGGTTGTGTGTTACTCCCGTGTGTGCGCAATCCCCCCTTTCCTGAATTTGGAAATTAAAGAATCAAGCTTGTGATATCAAGAAATAATATAAGATAAGCAGCTCAACAGATGAGACCTGAGAGAGTTTGTTGGTCATTTTAGTTTGAATTATTCAGCACAAGTGAGATTTATTTTTTTAATCGTTTTTTTTACCCAACCTATTGAATAGGAGCAGTGAACGGCAACCAGTTTTGTCACCCAGGGAGCTGTTAGGGGCTCAGTGTCCTGCTCAAGGACACCTTGGCATTCTCTCTGCAGGACCAGGGATCAGACCTGCAGCCTTCCGATTGCTAGACGACCGCTCTATCCACTTAGCTATGCCGCCCCTATTCAATAGAAGCGTTTAAAGTTCTGAAACATAAAATACGCCTGTATTCCATTGAGCGTCATCAACCATCATATTGATAACACATCAGATTAAAATGTATGATTTCTAGCTTAACAGAATAGTTCTTCATGTTTTCAAATACAGATTCAATTGCTGCAGACTATCAAAATAAAATGTTTAAATTATTGACCCTTTGTAACCTTCGAAGGGACACTATTAAAGTTTGCCCAGTCCTTTTACCTGTCGTAGGTATTGGTCAGGATTGGTGTTGAACAAGCTACCCTCAGTGGCAGAGATCTCAGCCTCAAAGATGATACCTTGGCTTGTCCCAACCAAGATAGGTCCAGTGTTGGTCTCAGTCCCCAGCAGCTTATTCCAGCCCACACTCTCAATGAGGTGGCCCCGCCAGCGTGACAGGCTGCGAACCTTCTGGGTGTTTCTGTTGAGATATAGACACTCACTGGTGCTCAGACTGATCAGCAGATGGGATCCTACAAATAAAAAAGATGTGAGAGGATATAGTTGGTATAGGCACACTCCAGGTATCAGGGACATTAGTTTTATGTATTAGGAAGTAGCATTGGGCACAGACTTTATGGGTTTGGGGTCATTGTCTAGTGATGTTTCCATGACTTCTATAGCCATTTGAACCACATTAAGTATGGTTTCTCAAAAGCTAACTATGAGCTAACCTCATCCATGAAGTACAGTAAATTGTAGGATTACATCTAAAGGGAAAAAAAGTAAAATTCATCTTTTTTGTGATATTCTAGGACTGAAAGGTCCCACATAAAGTCTACAGTATAACTGGGAATAAAGCTTGATCAGGTGGAGCTTAAATAACTATTGATAACACAAAATCAATTCAAAATCATTATTCATATCTTGGGCATAAATTGGGGATTTATTAGAAATGATATCTCATCAAACATGTGTCTATGGACACATCTGTTATGGTTAAAAGCTCAATAATTACAATTCTACATCCATTACTACATACAATAACATACTATAAACTGATAGATACAAACTGAGACTCACAAAGCAAAATCTGAATATGATAATTAAGATATATTGAGGCTTTTCTCACCGGTAGGATCAAGGAACAGCTTATAAACTTTGCTATCATCTTTCCTCCCAATTTCAATCTGGTTAGGTTGATCTGGCTTGCCCAGGTCAATCCTGGACAGAGGAGAACAGTGTTAAAACATTTGTTACGTACGATTCATTAACATGGAAAATAACACAATCAGATGAAAACCCATCATGACAAAACGTCTCAATAGACTCAATTCTAAGTAACTGAATGGACAATCAATCACACTGAGAACTGTCATGATAGGCAGTCCCAAATAATCAGTCTCTAGTCATGCAAACGAGCATTTTCAGCATGTACTGCCTTAACACCGACGACAATTGAAGTGGAGTCATGCATTGAAATGTATAATTTGCCTTAGAAGTGTGTCCTTTCCCAAACTCATGCATAGCTGGTTGTTGCAAACTGCAAGATGGTTGATCTTCTCAGGAGGGGAAAAATCGATTCTTTGTTTATTGAATATCGGCTTCTCCTCCTCAAGTCTCACATTTACAAAACCTGGGGAAACAGACAAAATTCTGGTTCATGTATTTTTATAGGTACTTACTGAAGTGATGAAAACAAATTATATTATTGACAAGTAGGAAGCAGACTGACACCAAGGACCCCATCCCAGCCAATCCAACCAGCCAGCCACAACGCACCTGAATGCGTTATCCCGATATTGGCAGCTGAGAGGCGGTTGTGTTGTGCCGATTTCCTCGTATTTTGAGAGTCTTCGTACTCGTCGAGAATTGAAGCCATGGCTGAATCCACGTCCAATCAATCAATAACAGTACTTGGAACAGAAACAGGCCTGCAAACAGAGACCCAACTGACTTAGCTGCAAGCCTTGGACGTCATGGCAGGGCAATTTTCAGTTCTGTAAAGAACGCTCCGATCCGTTCTTTTTATATATACATGTGTCTGTGGAAACGAGAAAAGGACGGGTGAACACCGTTTAAATAATAGGATAAAAACGCTCGCTGCATTCACACAACTAGCGTTAGCTTAGCTTTCGAATGCAGAGTAGCTAAGTAAGGGTGGACCCTAACGTCAGGTGACAACTGCACTGGAATCATGTGACCCGCATTAATTTAGCTCCCTATCTTTGACACTAGAGGGCAATGTTTCCTAAAGCGTATATTACCGAGTTGCTTTGTTTTATTATAGGGACAAAAGGGAGGTTTGCGGACCATTAGAACCTAATTGTGAGGAAGTTCCCTCTGTTTGGACTGTTGTCACTTGATGTTAACCAACTCATCTAACAATTGATTTGATCAATATATCACAGCATTAGGACATTGAAACCACGTTTCAATACCTTTTTTTATTATGAATAACCTTTTTTCCTGTTGCGGTTGAGTCGTGTTATAATGACATTATTTTGAATAAATATAAGGTTATACTTCATATTTAGCTCATAGACATATTCACGTATTTCAGATCACATATGTTATATTTATTAACACATTTCAGCACATTTATTTATCTGTGTCCACATGGCGTCTGTATCATTATATCTCACACTCATTAATGTGAGGACTCTTACGGATCCTTTCCCTTGGGAGAATAATAAAGTGTGGTTCAATCCACATCGTAATTTCCAACAGATGCGATGAAATAAGAGTTGTGACAACAGTTTGCAAGGGCCATGGGAGCTTTCGCACGTTTTATGCTCTTGGTGGGGGTGGCTATGCAAATCACAACCTGTTGGAGCGGAAAATTGCCTAAATCCCAAACCCAGTCCTCCCTGTCAGCTCTCACACAGACGAGCCAGGGTGAGACCAGCTGAAAGGAGGAGCAGGTCAAAGAGGACTTCTCTTTTTTTAGTAGTTTCACTGTCTTCAAGAGCAGACCAAGGGTGCGGATAGCCAGCTTTTCATGCTCGTCTCGACATGCCACCTCGCATGGATTACTTTTACCACGAGTCCCGCGTCCCGTCTGCCTGCGGGCTGACCCATGAGGATGAGCTGGAGCCCGGCACCATCAGCTGTATGCTGGTTGGGGATGGAGCCGTCGGAAAGACCAGCATGATCATCAGCTACACGTCCAACGGATACCCGACCGAGTACAGACAAACGGGATTTGACGTCTTCTCGGGTGAGTGGATGTACATGAACTCATTGTGTGTGTGTGTGTGTGTGTGTGTGTGTGTGTGTGTGTGTGTGTGTGTGTGTGTGTGTGTGTGT
>OMLC01043023.1:10264-30318 GCA_900302585.1 Regalecus glesne | reverse complement strand
AAAGGAAAACAGGATTCATTGGACCAGGCGATCTTCTTCCTCTGCTCCAAGGTCCAGTTCTGACGCTCATGTGCCCATTGTAGGCGCTTTCAACAGTGGATAGGGTCATCATGGGCACTCTGACCTGTCAGTGGTTATGCAGCCCCATACACAACAGAGTGCAATGCACTGTGTTGTAACGTATTCTTCCTATAACCATCATTTAAATTTCCTGCACTTTGTGTCACAGTAAACCTTCTGTCAGTTTAGACCTGACAGGATGGCCTTTGTTGCCCTTGTATATTGTTGAGCCTTGGGCACCCAACACCCTGTCACCAGTTTGTGGTTTTTCCATTCTCAACCACTGTTGCAAGGTACTCGCCACTGTTGACCAGGAGCCCCCTCAAATGTTGCTGTTTCAGAGCTGCTCTGACCGAGTCATCTATTCATAACAATTTCACCCTAGTCAAAGTTTCTCAGGTCTTTACTCTTACCCATTTCTCCTGCTTCCAACACGTTGACCACAAGTTCTGATTGTTCGCTTACCATCTAATTCTCCCTTGTTTGAAGATCATCATTGTTCAGTTCACCTGTGAGGTGTCATAATTTTTTAGCTCATTAGTGTTTTTTCTAGCTAGTTTTTCCTGATTAGAAAACTGGTCAATAAAGTTAAGAACAAGTAAGAATGTAGGTGGAGAGGATTGTTATGGTGTCTTGGCAGCTGGAGGTGGTAATAATGTGTATAACACTACACCCTAGCTTTTTACAAGTCTATCCTGAGTTTTTAGTTGGCTAAGGCTGTCATATTTCTCTTTACTTACCTTAGTTTAGTAGATTAATGCACCAAACATATCACCAATGTCATACGGATCTGGGTGCTTTGGAGGACCTTATATGAGATTGACAATTTGGAGGGGATTGTCTTATGTATTTCTTCCTCTAGATTTTGAAATGAAAGCAGTCATTTCTGTCATCCTTGGCCCATACCAATATTTCTTCTGTTAAAAAATGTTCTGGATTACTGTTTAAATAGTAATTACAAATATGAGGCTGTTGAGCTGTATCCGCCTCATGTATTGTTATTGAGAACCATTTAACTAATTATGTGTTTTTATTAAGGTGGTGAAAATGAAGTCAAATCTAGAGAGGTTCCAGATGACAAAGCTTCGTCCATTTCAAGAAAAGATTCAGCGCCAATATTTAAGCACCAACGTGGGTTCCACTTATCTTATGTTCCCCTAAAAACACATTCATACAATGAAATTATGGGAGGTTTATTGTAATACTGTGAAATTACTCCACAGCTTACAGGCCACCTGGAGGAGATGTTGCAGATGGCTTATAACAAGTTCCATGCATGGCAAACCCGCCGAATGATGAGGAAATCCTGAGGTCTGATGATTTACCAGAAAACAACAGAGGAGCTTAAAAATGGACAGATGTCCAATGTAGGCCCTCCGGACTGCTGTAACGGAAGACACAGCCTGACAGGACAACGTTCATGTGGGCTTATGATTGGGATATATATAAAAATGGGTGCTGCCCAAATGTTCAACAGACTTGACTGCATTTTAGTCGCATTGAACTGTAATTAGTGGCTTTCCCTATTGTTTGCATTTCTCAGTTGAGAGAAATGTTACGGTTCCTACATAGGTTGAATGGGACTTTTACAATGGTGTTGTATGACCAAACTTAAAATGGAAACGAGAGGAGCACCCTTGAGAACAGACTGAGATGGGAGGTAGAAATTGAGCTCTTCCAGTAAGCCTAAGTGAGGTGCTTTTTCCGGTCTACAGAGCAAGACATGGAAAAGATACCCTGGAAATGTGATGGGCCTTTGAACACCAAGTCGATTCAGGTAGTTTAATTCCAGTAAACCTCAGTGACAAAGTGGATTGAATATAGCAATACTGTACAGACGTTTTACACGCAGTGCTCTAGTATGTGTTGGCCTATCAAGTTTAAACTGCGCTGGTGTATCATGTCTGAATCTTATAACTGCACTGAAGTCAAAGATGTTACATGATATTAAAGTAAAGCCAAAAACGAGTCTTATTTTTTTAAGGAGCATCCGTTTTCACGATCTTGTGATTAATCTTGCATCATTTATATTGTCCTGATTTCTAGGGTCTCGCCCAATTTAAACTTTTTTTTGCGGTATAATGGGTAAGGTCATGTACCATATCTTATTTCAATCAATAAAGATCCTAACAGAAAATGGTACGCCCAACCTACAGCGTCTAGTGATTGACTTTTTTTTGGTGTCAAATAAACCAGTGCTGGCTTTAAATCCAGCAAAGGTAGATCGTACGATATAAATACGTTGTGTTGGTATGGGTTTGCTGCTACTGCACAAAATCTGCCTGTAACTCGTGTTTGATGACAAGTTGCGCTACTTTCAGGAAGTATCTGCTGAACCTACTACACCCACCAACCCTCCTGTGACAGACTGCCGAGCTTCAGGCGTCAATGTGCTCGGCGTCGCCACCCTAAAAGCGAGACTGAAAACAAGCATGTGAGGCATCTCCTCCCTGAGACGGAGCTGGAACCGTCGCTTTGTTTACCTGGTGAGTGAACTGGTGAAGGTAACGCCGCAGTTGCGGTTGTCAAGTTAGCTTGTTTGCTAATATTAGCACAATCACTGCGGCAAATCAACGCCAGGCTGTTAACATAGCCATTTCAATACATTGTTGAATACTTCTCTCACACATAGGCGTATTTTCTTACGTTCAAGAGAAAAATGGCTAACTTCTGAAAGGCTGTCATCGCGTTTAGACTAGATTAGCGTCCGCTTAGGTATCAGCGGACGAGGGTCTTGTGATGCGCTGTATCGTGACCGGTTCAACATTACGGGTGCTCGGCTGATGGTGGTGTGAACCGCAGTTCTCTCATTCTCGATGTTTGGCCCGTTGTCATCAACCAGTCTATAGATAAATCAAAAACGTAAATTCATCTGGTTTTAATTGGCTTTATACTTGTTGTGAGAAATTCAGCGGGTGACACTGTAGATCGGAATCTCATGGTTCTTGGCCATAGTGCACTTGGACGTGCTTTAAACGTTAGGAGCCCTAACATGGTCAACTCTTATTAGTGTGGAATTCACCAGTTAAGTTGTGGTGCGTTCGATTTTGGAATAATCAGGATAGAAAAAAAAGTTGAAAGACATGAATGCAATTAAAACACAAGAGGTTTATTTTAAATAACTGTTATATTTAGTGTTTGGATCACGCATGCGCTATTTTCTAGTTCCATTTCCCGTCAATAAATATATCTGAACTGTGAGAGGGGCATTGTTGAAGAAACAGTTTGTTGAAGATATCATGAATACAACACTGCAAGTAAAGATTATGTCTTGATGCATGCTCAATAATCCAGGTAGGGAAATCACAAAAAGAGGTGAATCTGTTCAGCTGGATCAGAGGTTCATTTCAGAAACGTTTCGTCACTCACCAGGTGACTTCTTCAGTCTGAGCTGAAGGCAAACATCCCCCTCCTTATAAACAGTACCTTGATGCCACACAACAATAGGTTGGTTTCACATGCAAGTCGGGTGATCTACTGCACATTCAGTGACAATGGGCACCATTCACAGAGGAAACCAACCTATTGTTGTGTGGCATCAAGGTACTGTTTATAAGGAGGGGGATGTTTGCCTTCAGCTCAGACTGAAGAAGTCACCTGGTGAGTGACGAAACGTTTCTGAAATGAATTTCTGATCCAGCTGAACAAATTCACCTCTTTTGTGAAGTAAATATTATGTTTACACTACAAGGTCTACGAGAGTTTGCCACAAATGGTACATCTATCTAAATGGGACATCTATGCTGCCCCATTCATAGATCATAGGTTTGGATTTACAGTTAAAGTCTCATTATTCATATTAAGATATACGTGTTAAGTGAGTAGATCTAACAATAAGAGGGTTTTCCCACTTCAGAAGTCTCGATTTATGAAAGCCTAGATTGGTTGTGAGTGCGATCTGCCTAACCTGGTTTGGCAACTGTGGTGTCTGGGGCACCACTGCACAAGTCAAGTCAATTCTATTTGTTTATAGCCCGTTATCACAAATTCTACATTTACCTCAGTGAACTTTATGATAACTCAACATCCTATCCTCAGACCCTTGCATCTGGAACAACAAAGCATTTAACATTTAGCCTGGTAGTAGGAAGGTTGGAGGTTTGATCCCCGGTCCTGCAGAAAGCATGTCAAGGTGTCCTTGAGCAAGATACTGAACCCCTAACTTCTCCCCGAGTGCCATATGTTGGCAGCTCAATGCTCCCATACAATAGGATGGGTTAAAATGTAGAGAAATCCCTATTTCCACTTGCGGGACTGATAAGGGGATCTATATTTCAAGTCATATTTAGAAAAAGAACAAGGGGAAAAGGAAAAACCCCTTTATTAGGTCATTGTATTTTTGCTATGAAATTTGTCTCCTGGATTCAACCCATCCTATTCCATGGGGGCAGTGGGCAACTGCAGTGCCCGGAAAGATGTCAGGGGTTTTGTATCTTACTCAAGGACACTTCAACACACTTTCCAACGGAGCCAGGGATCAAACTTATGACCTTGTGATTGCTGGAAGACCTCCTCAACCTCCTGAGCTATGCTGCCCCTAGAAAAAAGGAAAAAGTAGACTTTATTTTCAAGCTCAATAATCCAGGTAGTTAAGGTCAAAATTGTTGAATTGGGTCATCTCGACGTCTCTATGTCCAGATGACACAATTCAACTATTTTGACCTCGACAAAGTAGATTTATTTTATAGCCTACTTGGTTCTTTTCATCAATTTGCCTAATTTTTGTTGGAATGCAGTAATAGACATACAGTTGGCCCTATCGTAGTATTCCATAAAAATACAATCACGGAAAGTCAATAAAAACCTTTTTTCCTTACTTTGGTTCAAGGTTAATACATATTCTTTCATTTCTGTCTTTCACTTTTGCTAGTGCACATCCTGGTCAAGTTTTGAGCTGCTAAACCATTCTCTAATGTTTCTTTTAAATTCACTTATAATTTGTCTTGTTTCAGCTATATTTGTTCTTTGAGAAGTGAAGTGCTTTTTAGGCTTCATCTGACGAAAAAAGGCCAATAAGTCTGGCCACATCTTTTTGGGTCACCCTTCTCAAATGCATGCAAACATCTCAAAAGCATGCAAATCAGCCTCTTAAGTAATGAAGAAGTCACCTGGTGAGTGACGAAATGTTTCCAAATAAACTTCTGATCCAGTTGAACGGATTCATCTCTTTTTATGAGCCTCTTAGGTAATGTTCTTTGGTCATCTGGGGGATGTATTTAGATATCTATTTTCATCCTTTGTTTTCTGTAATCAAAAAGCTACCAAAGCATTCGAGTTTGTTGTGCTCGTAAAGGTTTGGTATTTCATTGCCAAAGATTAATCTTCCAGTTGAGCTGCTGATATAGTTTGTGTAAATCCAAAATGCCATTAGCCATGCTAGGTTTCCACTACAGCCTGTCAGCCCATTAGAAAGTGGCCTTCCCCTTCATATGTGACACTGTAGGAGATGTAAGATGCTTTGGAGCCCACATTTGCATTACCTACAGTTTTGTTGTGTTTTGGGATTCTTTTGGGGGGGGGTTAACAATGGATGAACCATTTATTGGCTAGCAAATTAACTCCAGTAAAATTAAAGTGAAAAATCCAGTCTGTAATATCTTGACTGTCGGGGGGCCTAGATAGCAAACTAAAAGATAGTCTTCTAACACAATATTCTTCTCTGTGCCCCAACACTGCTCAGCCCAAACTGTGTCCGCTTTTCAGTCACATTTTTTGCGGCATAGTTTTCAGTGGAACAAGCAGAAACCATGAGGCCAGGCAGAGGGCCATATCAGATAGGGACACAAGAGGTGGGGCAGCAAATGGGTACCAAGAGACCATCCACAACACTTCCCTAACTGGATGTGCAACTTAACTTAAAAATGATATAGTTATGTAGTGTCATTTGTAGACCTATTATTTTGATATTGTTTTAAGCCTAAATGTATTTTCTGTCCACTCCATGCTTGTTGCAGCCCCAATAAAAACAAGGCTCATGTCTTGCTGCCAACATATATAAAACATCAAAACTGATTGAATGAAAGATAGTATGATGTATTTTAAGATAAATTACTATTTCAACCAAATCTATTGGAGTCAGAAGGTCTGACCAAAAGCAACATCAGAAAGGAGAGGCCTGGGCCAACCACGTATTGAGCCATCAGACCCAGAACCTCTGTATAACTACCAAAGCTGAGAAAACAAAACCACCAGACTCTCCATCTTCTTAAGGAAAGAGCAAACAAAAGTAAATTTAAATAAAAACAGTTCTGCAGAGAGTCGGCTTTTCCAACCTTAAAGGGCCTGTCAACAAAGTGAGGGTACCTAGGCGGAGGAGGATTCAAGATGTTTTATCGTCACTCTGGTTGTACATGTACATTCATGTAACATTCTTAGGCTGGGGGACTCCATTACAGAAACATGAGATAGAGATAAATAAATCAAAATAAAGATATATATAATAAAAGGTGTGTATACATAAACATACGTTCAAAACAATAAATATAAATCATATATATAAAGCAATTGATATAAGAATTGGGCATAAAATGTGTATAAGTAAGAGTGGAAATCAATCGATCATCATACAACACAATAATGGTGCATGTATGATCCCTAGTCAAGATACTAGTCAAGGTTACACTTGGGTTGTGTGCATGTTATTTATTAAGAAGTCTTAGGACTTGAGGAAAGAAGCTGTCCCTCAGTGTGCTGGTGTGTGTTTTGAGAGTCCTGTATCTCCTTGAAGACAGCAGGGAGAACTGCTATTGTGTGGTGTGCTGAATCTTTAATGAGCCACAGGGACTTTCTGAGACACTGGTGGGTGTACGGCTCCTGAACACTTGACAGCTCACATCCAGTAATGTGCTGGGCTGTGTGCACAACCCTACCGAGGAGCTTGTGGTCCTTGGTGGTACAGCTGCCATACCAGGTTCTGAAGTAGTTGGTCAATAGACTTTCTATGTTAGCCAGGTAGAAGTCACTGAGGATTTGAGGCTTCAGGCCAAATTTCTTAACCGCCTGTGGTCATATAGATGTTGTTTGGCCTTTTTAACAACAGAGGTAGTGTAGTTAGTCCATGTCAGGTCTTTGTGGATGTTGACTCCCAGATATTTGTCTCCACCACTGTACCATTAATGGATATTGGGAGGTGATTTTGCCCCCTTTCCTGATATCCACAATGACCTCCTTGGTCTTGGATATGTTAAGTGAGAGGTCTTTGTCCTGGCACCCTTTTTCTTGAGTGGTAACTTCCTCCTTGTAGGCTGTCCTGTCACTGAGGGAGATCGAACCCACGACTGCTGTGTCATCCACAAACTCGATAATGCTGTCTGAAGCCTTTGTTGCTATGCAGTCATAGGTGTAGAGGGAATATAGGAGAGGGCTGAGGACACAGCCCTGTGGCACTCCCATAGTGAAAGTCAGTGGAGATGAGGTACGGTTGTCCACTCTCACCACCTGGGGGCGATCTATCAGAACATCCAGCAACCAGTTACAGTGCTGTGTTCAACCCCATGTCCTTGAGCTTATTGACAAGCTTGAAGGGCACTGCGGTGTTGAATGCTGAGCTGTAGTCCACAAACAGAATCCTCACATAGTTGTCCCTCCCTTCCAGGTGGTAGAGGGTGGGGTGTTGGATGTGGGCTATGGTCTCCTCTGTGGCTCTATTTGAGCAGTATGCTAATCGCAGGGGGGCAAGTGCGGAGGGGAGCAGATGAGGGATTAAACCAGCTTCTCAAAACACTTGCTGGCTATGGGGGTGAGGGCAATAGGGTGCCAGTCATTGAGTGGTCCCTTTCTGTTGTTTGGGAGTGGGGAAAATGGTTGTGGATTTGAAGCGGGTGAGGACAGGTGGGAAGAGACATCTAAAGGAAGAGAAAGCAGATGAATAAAAAGAGGGATACATTCTAAATTTTGAATACTTGATGTGTTTCTGCAAATGATAGGTCTGCAGCTCGACTCTTATATTTTGATCATAGAAAACCAAAATTAGGGAAATTGGTTGATGTCACAAGATTTCACACTCCCTTTTTACGAACCGACCCGTGAGTACCAATGGGTGATACTAATAAGTGAATAGTAGCACTAAAAATAGCATCTTTTATTTCGCATGGTAGTAAAATGATCATAGGTGGGGAAGCACTTTTAGTTCCTGATAAGAAAGAACAAGACACAAGCATGCCTCTGTTTGAAGTAAGTATGCTGTTAAACTAGAACATACATTTGTCTGTTTAAAGCCATGTGAACATGAGAAAAGACAGCCGAATCAAAAATGCATCTATATTAAGGATGCAATCCTAAAGAATTACATGCAGATAGATATCTTCTTGAATAAGATTTACCATAGATGTGTTTACAAAAATAGCTCTACTTCTTAAAGTCACAATATGTAAAGCACTTTCCATGCTTGCTAGACTTGAAAAGGGCTATATAAAAGTAAGCCCGTTTACTATTTATGTAACTGGAGAAATTAGCAAGCGTGAGGTAATTTTGAGAGAATGCAACCGAAGAACTCGCACCCCTCTTCTTCGTTCCCTCCTGTAACACCTCACTCCAAACTAAGTTTAAGTGCTTGTGTGACACGGCTTGTCGTAACATAAAGCTTGTCATAAAACTTATATTGACATTGATAATCAACACACACACATCACACACACACACACATATATGCAAAATATTATGCGTACTAAATTGTATATTATATATTATTATGTCAAGTGAGTTTAGATTGTATGTGCTGTTTTTATTTTGTCAAGGCACAAGAGATGTAAATTAGCCTGGTGGCTAATTTGTCCTATTTACATGTGACTAAATGTTCATTAATATGCACTGTCCCTACTTAAATTAAAAAAAATCACAAAAATCATAAATGTAAAAAAAAAAAAAATGAATCAGCAAATCTCGGTTATGCCAGCATTGCTGGCATAAAGCACTTTTTTAAGGTAGGATTTATAAAGAGAGATTTCTGTTTTCGAAGCAATAGCACTTATTATATCCACGAGATCCATAATATCATCACAGATTATAATCTCTGTGTAGAAATAATTCTTTCAGCAACATAAGCATTTACCCTGGATCTATGTCCCTGCTATGAGATAAGTTTGTGAGCTTCACCCTTGTTTTTAAGAACATATTTGCAACTTTGATTGCTTTGAGGCTCATTGTACCTGTTTGTCCTCCTTAGAAGAGGAAGAAGATGAAAAAGTGGCACAGTGGTGCAGCAGCTTAGCACTGTTACCTCACAGCAAGGAGGCCCTGGGTTCAAATCCCATCCCAGGTCCTCTCTGTGTAGAGTTAACATGTTTTCCCTGTATCTGTGCAGGTTTTCTCCAGGTGTTTTGGTTTCTTCCCACCATCAAAAAGATGTTCATGTTAGGGTTAATACTCCTGCCTGTGCCCCCTGAGCAAGGCAATAGGAAAAAGAACTAGAGATGGTCTCTGGGTGCTGCAGCTGCTCACTGCTCCTATACAATAGGATGGGTTGAACGCAGAGAACCAATTTGGTTGTACGTATATACTGTGACAAATAAATAAAGCTTCTTCTTATCTGATTGGTTAGAAGGTTGAGACTTGCTGTTAAACTAGAGGTGAACGTGTCTGAACTGCTACTGGACTGGTCTATGAAACTCAATAACACCCGTCTGTCAGTTTTTCCACATATTGATACATTTTGGGAAGAAATTAAAACAAAAAGAAAATCTGACACACTAAAGCTTTAATAATATCTAACTGGCAACTAAAAGCAGGTGCTGAAGGTAAGTAGTGACCACCTGGAAGAGGAAGGGTAGTTGTTATGGCTAGCAGTAGGTTACCAACAAACATTAACGTGACCCTTAATGAATCAGATAGCCTACTCTAGAACCCACTCCAGAGCAACTGCCATCTTACGGTAGTCAGAAGTGACTTTCCACCACTCTGAAGACTATGAAACATCTCTTTGAGAGAACGTTTGAACCCCAGGCAACTTTTGATTTGAAGTACTTGAACACCACCAAAATGTCCATTATATGCACACTTTTTAATGAGTTAAAAATAATGAAGGATTGTACCCATTAACAGGGCTGTTTCAGTACTTGTTTTCCACCTCAAATCTGGTAAGATCACAAAGCTTTTTGCCTGGCTACTCTGAGAAACCATAGAAAATGGATGTTAAGTGGAATCATGTTTATTTAATTTGAGGGAGTAAGTAGATACTACAGGAAATCATATGAGACTAGATGGATGCAAGCATGCAAAAAAAAAAACAACAGCCACTGTTTCATGAGCACAGTCACCACTGCTCAGTTTATAGATTTTTTTACATGACTTGAATTTCCTCTTTTACTGCTCAATAACCGTTTTTATTCTTCCTCAGTTGTGGAGGAAGGACTACGGTTTACAATGCCTGTGCTACCTGTTGTGCCAGAGAGTCAGAGTCATGTACTCGCTGAATTTGACTGTCTGAATCCACTTCTGTCTGCTCTTCGCTTAGACTCTGGCAGACTTAAGGTAGGCTTCTTTATTCCATTTTTAAATTCATCTTTCCTCAGTACATTTTATATGGAAGATTGAACGTGGCTATTTTTTGTTGTTTAACCCACAGAGAAGATTGTGCTTCCTCATGCAAAAGATAATGCCATCTTTCTAATGCGTGCACCTTTTACAGTGTACCTCCTTAGCAGTGTCAAGGAAGTGGCTCGCATTAGGAACGTCTGCCGGAGGAGTGCACCTCATTCAGAGGGAGGGCTGGAAACAGCGGCTCATTCTCACTCACAAGGTACCACATGACCTTCCATTGTATTTGCTAATGTTTCATGTATCCATAAATTTCCCTTGTGAGACTGATAAAGCAATATCTAATCTCATCTTATTTATAGATGTAATAAATGTTAGAACTACTATATTGAAAATGTTCTTTTATCTGTTTTGATTCTTGACTGTTGAGGTTGTTTTTCTTTTTGTGTATGTATGTATGTATGTATGTATGTATGTATGTATGTATATATGTATATATGTATGTATGTATGTATGTATGTATGTATGTATATATATATACATATGTGTGTTTATGTATATATATGTGTGTATGTATGTATATATGTATATATATACATATGTGTGTTTATGTATATATATGTGTGTATGTATATATATATATATATATGTACTTATCAACTCTTCACCCTATATGCTATGATCCAGGAGGGATCTATCACTCAGGTGGCTTGTTGCCCACATGATGAGGACTTCATAGCTGTTGCTACAAGGTTAGAGAATGGCTATATATGGAGGAATAAAAGTTTTATATTGTTTTGCATTAAAATAAATACTCAACCCCATGATGACATTTTGCTTTTGATTGGTTTAGTCAGGGCCTGGTGGTAGTGTGGGAACTCCAGCTGGAGCGCCGAGGTCGTCCAGAAAGAGTTAGTGTGTCGTGGGAGCACAGGGAACATGCCATCACTTCACTCTGCTGGGACACGAGCTCTATCAGAGTTTTTGCAGGAGATGCAGGGGGCAAAGTGTCTTTTCTTCGTGCTGGATCCTCCAAGCTGGGCAAGGTATTAAGTTATTGTGCAAAATGTCTCTCTCCTGAAAAAATGTCAATTCCCTTGGCCCCAATACTTCCCACCATATTTAACACCTCTCTAAGTCAATGTTCAAAGCACAGTGCTCTAAACTCTACCATCATTCCTGTGCCAATGTGTTCAAAATCATCTGCCTCGATGACTTCAGACCAGCTGCCCAACATAGTGACCATCAAAGCATTTGAACCATATCAAGTTAACAAGATTCAAGATATTATTGTCACTCCAGTTGTACATATACAATCATGTGAAATTCATAGGTGGGGGGACTTCATTACAGAAACATGAGTTAAGAATAAAGTAAACTAAAGATATACAATAGAAGGTGTGTGTGCGTGTGTGTGTGTTGCATACATAAGTACATACACATATAAAACAATAGGTATAACAGAATAAGGCATAAAATAAGTAAAGGTAAGAGTAGAAAACAATCAATCGAGTATAGCCCTCCACCATGCCCTTCAACATGTGGATCACCAAACACCTGCACATGCATCATGTTTATAGACTTTAGTTCCAGCTTCGACTTAATCAAGCCAATTGAATTCATACTATTGGATATGAACATTGACCTCACCATATCCCATATGATTCAGAGCTTCTTGTGGATTAAGCCACAGAGAATGAAGGTTAATAACCTAACCATATATCCTCTTACCCTCAATACGAGTGCTCCTCAGGGCTCTGCTCTCCCCCTGGCTCCTCCCACTTCACATCCACCGACAGTTCTGTGAAAATATTAAAATACACAGATGACACAACCATTGTAGGCCTCTTCTCCAAAACTCATGAAACCAGGTTTGCACTGAAGTAGACCGAGCTGTCACTTGATGCACAAACAACAACCCTCTGCTTGGTACAGCCAAAACCCAAGAACTCATTATTGACCTCTGATCCATGCCAAATCTAAAACCCCTAAGAACAAATGAACAGAGACCCATCACCAGCCCTGACCCTTTTAAATTCATGAGAACATCAGCAATAACCTGAAGTTGAAAATGAACACTGACCACATCATACTTTCTCATGCAGCTTAAAAAGGATCAAACATCAATTTCTCATTCTGTTTTACTCAACCATTATCAAATCTATCATACATCTTCCATTTTTAGTATGGTGCTGCGGCGCAGTCAAAGAGGAAACACTGCAGTGGATTGGCAACAAGGCAACCGAAATCATAGCCAACTCACTCCTCTCAGTTGAATCTTTACATACTCACTAGATTGTAAAACGAGCAAAAATGTTGCCATCCTGCTCATCACCTGTTTCAGCTCCCTCCCTCAGAGAGGCACCATAGGTCACTATCCCCTAAGACTAATTAATTTTGTTTATTCCCCCTATCAGCTATCAGGACTCTGAATTCCTCCCTATAGTCAAGTGATTGGCCATTATCACACACCACTAGCATACATACTAATTTGCCTAATTGTTGTGTGGAATGTTTGTTTCTGCTATTGTGTGACTGTATTGTTCATGATCATATGTTGAGTATCTGCTGTTCTCCGTGGATGTATTGTGCTGCAGAGTTTAACATGCTGTAGCAAAATTGAATTCTACTGGCCTTGGTCATCTGGCTAATAAACAATCTAATCTAATATTCCCAAATTATACCTCATATCCCTCTACAGTAATTTGTTGCCGATTGAACACATGTTTGATATTGTGTCTTGGACAAATTTGCTTGCCAGATATCTTCATTCACCCATGGAAATATTATTAAAGGTCACTTCAGCACAGTAGCATTCCTTGAAGCTAGCTTCCCAAAGAATTCCACATAGAATAGCTAAACTAGTCTGACTCAAAAGATCACCCTGTGAAGAATCTGGGCAAGGAGGTAAACATTTGTGTGTTCACACTAGTCATGCCATTTACAGTCTTGATTTCTCACTCTACAAAATGGTAAGATTGACACACATTAATATATGAGGAAATATTTAAGCGGACTACCATTTTTTTCACACACCATCATAAATACGTTGGGCATAGTGGGTTCATATCCTACTGTAGGATGTCAGATAAAAAGCGTCCTCCCTTAGTCCCACATTCTCAGTAAATGTGATGCATTTCTTGTAAAGTGCTCTGAGTGGTTGCTAGACTCGAAAAGCACTATATAAGAACTAATCCATTTGCCATTTGACATGACTAAAAGATTAAAGAATAACTATCATATCAGGAGAAAAATCATTATAGTAAAGGAAACTAGTCATCAAACTATCCATGAACCAACTACCTTTTCTTTCACTCACACGCCATCGTAAACACCTTTTCGAAACTTCTTAAGTTTAATGAGTTTTCAGAAAAAATGATATATATCGCTGCATTCCTAACACTTACTTTTTGCTGTAAACCATTCATTTTTCATTATTAATCTTTACCATACCCCTTCCGTTTGATCTCTCATCTATATCCAGGGGTCAGCATTTGTAATTTTCCCTGTTCAGACTGTAACTGTCGTTGACTCTCGAGTGGTTCAGCTGGGATACCAAGATGGCCGCCTACTTGTGTCCTCTATGAGCCGCTGTTACCTTTGTGACACAGAGAGGTGAGGATTGTCACCATTGACGAGAGAAACTCCTATCAGTCTGTTAGAAAGAAAGGACGCATAGTAAGAACTATTCGTTTTTTCTCAGTCAGAAGACTTAGGTTAAAGTCCCCATGTTTGTGGATATCTGCAAGGTCTAAGTGTGCTTGAGCTAAATAGTAAAGCCTTACCTGTTCCATGGATTATTACTATTAGTAAATTGTTATTATTATTATTATTATTGTTGTTGTTGTTGTCCTCATTGGACACACAGTATTAGTTATAATTAAAAGAGATTGATCTTTTATGCACATTATTTTGGTCAAATGCTATCCGAAGTCTGTACTTAAACTCGGGACCAGAATTAAAGGTTTATAATTTCTTTTTCTTATATTTTCAGTGGTAACTGGAATGCCAAAATTGATTTTAGTTGCAATGCATGGTAATTTTATTCTGGAAGAATGTTCTTCATTTCACTCTGTGAATTATCACATGGTGAGGAAGTTTTTACATTGAACAAAATCAAATATTTATAATTGAGACCCCTGGGCCTTGAATGGCTGCTTCTAAATGTTCTATTGACAGTTCGACTCATTTCAATGGTGCTATTCTAGGGTTTTTGTTAAGCCTCTATCAGTAATTCTGTGTCTTTGTCTATCATCTTACAGGGAGAAGTTCTGGCGTGTTGGAAACAAGGAGCGTGATGGAGAGTATGGAGCCTGCTTTTTCCCTCAAAGCCGAGGAGCAACAGTGGGTCAGCCTCCACTACTGTATTGTGCTCGCCCAGGGTCTCGCATATGGGAGGCCAATTTTAATGGAGAAGTCCTGAGTACTCATCAGTTCAAACAACTACTGACCTGCCCTCCCTTACCACTTATCAGTTACAGGCACGTTCTATTTGGTGTAGGTTTTTGTCTTCACCGTTGGTTTTGATCATTTGGTGGATAGACCATTACTCTAAATTTGTCTTTGGTTTGTCTGATACCTGCAGAAGGGAGCCACATTACAATCCCACACAGAGGTCCTCCCAGTCCATTGCTTTTCCAAAGCTGCTTCAGTTGGGGTAATATTAAGCATCTTTTATATACTTTAAGGATGGTTTTAGCTTTTTGTCCAGACTCGGACCTCATTAAGACATTACCAAATCTTAGACAGACCTTTTACTGATTGTTTCAACATTGAACATTCTTTTGCTGATTAAAAAATAAAAAGCACTTTCAATCTGGAATCAGATGTATGTCAATCTAATCAAACAAAACAAGATTTTTAGAATAAAACTCACTGACGCAAAAAAAAATCATTCCAAAAGTAAAACTTAACTTGTAACCGAATTATTTGTGTAATTTGCTAAAGATTGATCTTCTACTTTTTTCATAATGTCCTTTTGTTAAAAATCCCCGTTGCTTCTTTCCTACTGATCCAACGTTTGCCCTGTCAGCTTTGTAGTTACGCTGCCAGCTCTCTTGTTTGCGCTGCCTGGCTTTTTGTTTGCACTTTTGAGACAAACCTCATGTGAGAGTGCTATTATTTTTTCAGGGGTACATTCCCATCGGCAGAGTTTTGGAGTGCTAACATGGTGCCCCAGACATTGTTCAGAGTAGCAAATGAGAGTTTTGTTTTGGTGAACATGGACACTCTAAACAACGGTACTGGATGTTCACTACCAACTAATTAACATCACTTGACTCTTACAAGATTGATAAAGTGAAAGCATTGATCAGATAGTTTTTTGTGTTATACTTGAAATTTTGTTTTGTTAGCTAGCTGTCACTCAAAAACTCATTAGCAAATGGGGGTACACCACTGAAAAACTCACACTCACATGAGATGTTTGTGTTGGCAGTTTATTGGCAAAGTTGACAGTGGGCAAATGTCAGATTAGTGAGAATGAAGCAGAGGGAACTGTGAACACAAGAAGTTCATCAATAAGATATAAGACCAAAAATGTACACAATGCACTAATAATTTGTTCACAAGTTTTATTTTTATGTTGACTTTCCCTCAAATCCTTAGCTTGTTTGATATTTAAGAAGTTGTTTTAGTATACTGACATAAATGTGATTACATATTTCAGTACGCTGCAATTACGGAATGTTTAAGGGTTTAAAAACCATGATGAATCTCCGTGGAAGTGGGGTGTGGTTTAACGATGGCTGGAAGCAGAGTGAGGGAGTAATGGTTCATGGGAGAGCAGGCTATTAGCGATCAGCCTGTAATGAAGCTGAGTCCTGAACTGACACTAGTGCACAACCTTTCAGTTATTTGGAATTTACTTCGTCACTTGCAAAAAGTCGTTTGTAACCAAATAGCATTTTGCTCCAGTTCAAAATATTTTTCTGCATAAATAGAAAATGAATGAGGATGCATATGTAATGACTCTCAATACCGAATATGGACATATTCGGTATTGAATCACATGAATTTAAATGATACCTGAACATTTTAATGAGGTCTATGTTAAAAGAGTGAAATTTCCCTGTAATTATGTGAGTTATCATGCCTCGCAATGTGGAAAAAAAACATACTCTTAATTATTTGGGGGTTTCTTTGTTGTTGTTTTTTTTACTTTTTCATGTAGTGACCAACATTTGCTTTCCTGGAATGACTCAGCTATTTATATCTTCACACCGCAAAGTGGTCAGGTACTTCTCTGGACTGAAATTGAAGGTGAGTCATACTTATTTTGAATATTTCTAAGAAATCAATTGGTGAAATTCTTACTTGAGCAGTCTGGTCTTTACAGTGTCTCTTAATGTTGTATGTCTTTCATTAGTCCTGTATAATCAAACGTATGTATTTATCACAATCTCTTTCTATAATGAACAGGTATGGAATACTTAATTATCATTAAAACTGATGCAAATTTTGCCTCTGGGACTAATAAAGGAATATCTTATTTATTAACAATCAGAATTTCTTGCAAGTAGTGATATGATATCCTCCCATAGTAATGAAAAAACTGAAAGTGCGGTAAATTATTTCTATTCTCAAATATTCAAGACTTGTAATCATGATTTGTTGGGATATATTTGCTAATTAATGAAGATTAGCATTTCCCGTAGTCATGTCACGCTTTTATGTGTCTTCTTAATGAATTATCTTTAATTGAATCAATCCTATTCTCGGCTTTTGCAGATGTAGTTGACATTGGAGTCCACCGCAGTGAACTTTTCTGTCTCCATGGCAATGGACATCTGTCCCAACTGTCCCTGTTGTCTGCAGAGCGTTGTGTTGAGCGCCTCTTGCGCAGAGAGTCCTGGCCACTGGCTGCTGCCACTTGCTGTATGTTCCAGCATGCCATCACCCCAAGCAGAGTAAGAATACCATTGGAGTCCCTGTATTTGCCGACTGCTGTGTGAGAAAGTCCTGAATAGGGTTACCAAATTTAGAGTATGTCAGAACCACACACCATACATGTGAACACATGTACAGATTTGGGGCTCAGATGTTCTACCATGGCACTCATAGACAAGAGCTCAGTGAAGTCATTCAGCATAGGGCCTATGTAGACATTCTACTCTGCAGAATCCACTCGTTTCACTTTGATTTGAAACCCAGCTGATATGATGTGTGTGTTAGGGGTGGCATAGCTCAGTAGGTAGGGTAGTCATCTTGTAACTGGAGATTGGCGGTTCGATCCCTGTAGAAAAGCATGTCATAATGTCCTTGAGCAAGACATTGTGTGATGTGGGCGTCCACTGAGTTAATGTGTTCAGTGAACTGTGGTACGTCCTGGGATTTAATTTTAACCCAGGTGTCGTCCACATACCTGAACCAGTAACTAGGTGGAGTCCCTGGATATGAAGCCAGAGCCTTCCTCTCTACTTCCTCCATGTATAAGTTGGCCACTATAGGAGAAACAGGGGAACCCATAGCACACCCATGCTTCTGCCTGTAGTATTCCCCCTGATACGTGAAGTACGTAGACTGAAGACATAGTTTCAGCAGCAGACACACTTGGTCAGAGTTAAGGGTGGTCCTGTCTCTGAGGGAGAGGTAATCCGTTAATTTCTTACGGACAACCTCAACTGCCTCATCCACAGGGACACACATGGAGAGACTTAACATTAAATGACACCATCGTTTCATCATCCTCCATGTTAATCTCCCTCACCTTCTCAACAAAGTCCATAGTGTTATGGATATGGTGATTGTCATTACTGCCTACTAATGGGTTGAGAACAGAAGCCAGAAACTTAAGTCACCTATAATATCTCTCCGTTTCTGACCCAAAACCAGGCATCTTGCAATCCCTCATGGATCATTCCATAAGGGTTCACTTTACTCCGTGCTCCTCTTTAAATTCAGGCAAGGAAAACAATTCCCATCGACCGTCTAGACCATCTGAGGTCCCAGCTCACGTCCACCACACACTTGGAGCTGATTGGCCAGTTGGAGGAAGTAATCACCAAGCTAGAGCCTTTAGACTCGGCCTCAAGCAGCCGCAGAAGCAGTATTTCTTCACATGTAAGTTTGGAGAATCTTAATGTTCTGATGTCTTCTCTGTATAGTTTGCTATAATTAGTAGGAAAAAAACACTAACTGAAGACCACTTAATAGTTTCTGTAAATCTGTCTGAATACATATGTCTCCAGAAAATGAGCAATTTAATATTCACATTCACTTTAACATCCCAATTTAGGAAAGCTTCAATGTTTTGGACTGTGGAATCTACCGTGTCATCAGCCGCAGAGGAAGCCAGTCAGACGAAGAGACGAGCTCTCTCGTCAACCAGTCGATATCAGTGGAGGAGCGGCTCAAGGACTTTAGTTTTGGGCAGGAAGAGGATCAAATAGAACATGGTAAATAGCTACTTTTGAACACAAGCTGCAATGTCTGTTCTGCGTTCTCCGTAAGGAAAATTGGTGAAACAAAGAAAAAATGACAAGATTTCAGTAAATTGTAAACAAATTCCAACTGAACAAGTGAACAAGTGCCATCTTGATTTGTCCCCACGTTTTGGGAGTGGACACGGACTTAGATGGAGCATCGAGGATTAGAGCTGGATGTCCTTCCTGATGCCCCACAATGGGTTCAAACGCACAACATCTGGCTCATCAGCTCCTGGAGTGTGTGCTCTACCACTGAGCTACCGCAGCCACCAACTAGCTTAGTATTAGCTTGGAGTCAGAATTGATATTCTATGTGAGTACTTGAGAATGGCACAAGAGACTGCTGCATGAAATTCTGTATACACTTTTTTGAATAGTTTAGAATGAGCACTTAAAGAGTGTGCATGAAAAATAGCAAAAAATATTAACTTGATCAGGTAGGACTGTTAGGAGGGAAATCGCAACTCTTATGATTAAATGTCATTGAATTCACTTTGAAGTCACATTGAGAGGGGTCCATTTTACGTATCACAATCAGTCCCCATGTTCTGGTGGTGGACTCGGACGGAGCTTGGGGAATTAAGGCTGGATGCCCTCCCTGACACCTCACAGTGGTTTCAAACCCGCTCCCTCTGGCTTGTTGGTTCTCTACCCCTGAGCTACTGCAGCCCCCCTACTGAGTTCACTTTACATTCATTTCAGGAAAAATATTCGCATGTAATAATCTATCCTGAAAATAATTTGGGTCTAGAGCTTCTCTATTACTTGATATACATTTTATTTAGCATTGGTTTCTACTTTGTGCAAAATTTTACCCTCTATTCTTCATACCATGAGTTTGTTTCCAGCTTGTTTTCTTCATTTATAGAGGGAAAAAAAGTTATTTCTATAGATGAAAACGTAAATGAAAGTAGTGTGCTTTTTTTCAGGGTAATTCTTAACTTTGATTTACTAACATACACTGATACTTGCAATCAAATATTTTGAATAGTGGCCAATGCACTCTGGTAAATGATATCCCGGGATGTATAAACCATTTGTTTTCAACCAATAGGATTGTGGCACCACTAATATCACTTTCCTCTGTTCCACCAT
>OMLC01043023.1:0-10244 GCA_900302585.1 Regalecus glesne | reverse complement strand
ATATGTTGTAAATATCACTATTTTGTTTTGTTGGTTTTCCTGTGCAGTATTTCATTTATATTATGTCTAAAGTGGTGTTCAGCACCATGGCATCATCCGCTTGCATCTTGTACCATCCGTCATTGTTTGTCTTCACGGTTCCATCCATTTCCATTTTTCCTTTGGCTCTTGCCCTCATCTTTATTCAGATCCCCAGAGCAGTGAGCGCATGGAGAATGAGCGATCTGACCTTGGCCTGCAATTCCACCTTCCACTTTCATTCCGCCCCAAACCCTCCCGCATCGGGTTGCAGGCTGTCAGAGACAGGTGAAGGACCATAGGGTTGAACAACAGACGTAGTAACAGTAGAATGACGTGTATCAAAAACCACTGTGCCATAGATGAGTCCTAGCTTAGAGTTGCAGGAATTAAATTATTAGGTTTATCCAATATCTAGGTTTTTTTTCCTCATATGAAGTGAAACTCCTGTTCCACTTTGATCTGTTATCTATTTTAATGCCTTACTTCCTCTTTCTCTGTAAAACCCAAAGTGAAGTTTTTTTGGTTCCTTTTTGCATTTTCCCCGATTATAAATGCATGTGGTCTATTTCACCTGAAAGCAGTGTTGACTTGGTGCTGACTTGTGAAGTGGTATGCTGGTCTTAATGTTACTTGCTTATTTGTTTGTATAACTCGCAATTGTTCATAGTAAGAGGAATTCTTTTTTTAGTGTACTTGGCAAAGTGAAGAAGGGTTTAAAAGTTTTGGACTTTTTTTCAGTGTCTCTAGTTTTGTTAAGAAGACAACGGAAAAGATTAATACCCTACAGATGAACACTGACCGTTGGCCGCGCCCTGACCCTAGAGAGATTAGCCAGGTTGAAATTTCAGCCACCACAGAACCATCTCCAGCAGACCCTGAAAATGAGTGAGTACAGGCCTATACAGATTTGCTTTTGCAATTGCTTTTGGGTTCTTATAGATACAATGTGGTGAGGGCCCTTATTTTGTTGGTCACCAGTTTTATTCTAAATGTGGTTTCAGAGGATGGTTATGCTATGCCTCAGAACATTGTAATGAAAATTACCCCCATACAAAGTAGAGATTGTCGAAGCGAGGGAATGTCATATCTTTCATTTAGTTATATGACATGCAACCTGCCCAGGGTGTTTCCTTCCCTTTCACCCAATGAGTTCTGGGATAGGCTCCAGCATAACTCCTCAACCCAATTTCAGATAAGTAGTTGATGATGGATGGATGGATATATGACATGCATCCACATAATTTGGTCTAAGTTTGGTGCTTATTTCACTCTCCTTGCACTCCAAACCATTATTGTTATCAGTGGACCTCATACAACAGATCACACAGAAGCACCAAACTATGTGGCACTGATTTGTTTCCATGTGACAAGATTTGTTTCAGAATTGAATAAATGCAGAGAACAAGATTTATACATGTCTGTGATGTTTTACATGTGAGAAAAGTAAACCATAAGTCATTCCCTAGACATAAAAATCCCATCATTTTTTTTTATTTTTCCATACATTCAATCTTGTCTAGGGTGGATACTGAAATATCAAACACAGAGACTGACCTGCAAGAGCTCCAAAAAGCAACAGAGCGAGCTGTGTAAGTACAAGGCAACAATTTATCAGCATTCGCACTCTTTAGATTTCCGGAGATTTCTTTTGTTTTCAAACCTGAGAATGGAATTATTAATTTTGCCTTCATCAGCTCCCAGATGTTGGATCCTTTGATCCTGTTGGACCCAGCTTGCCTGAGAGAAGTTCTATTTGAATGGCTGCCTGTGCTAGAGAGAATTATGGGCCCTGTGGGGCTGGGATCAGCTGAGGATCACTCAATTCTGGATAGATCAGAGGAAGAGAGATTTGAGAGGGACCATCCAGAAGCCCCCCCAGAGCAGTTCAAGCAATCTAATTGCTCATTAGAAAAACCAACAGAGAGTGTTGAAGGGGAGAGGAGAGAAAATTCCTTGGACTCGGAAGAAAATGAGGATTTAAATCAAAGCTACTTGATATCTGAGACATGTGATGACAAATTAGCCATGACTTCAAATGGAAGCCTGTCAGAACCTGTGCAACTGGAGTCCCCCATACCTCTACCATCAGAACTCCAAGCAGATCTCAGTCAACTGGCTACATTGTACCTGGAGCTTAGCTGCTTTGATAAACGGGTGGAATCAGGAGGGGTCATAGCAGTGGGGGTAACTACATTTTTGCGCCGCTACTTCTTCCTGCTGGACCAGGAGCATGTGAGAAGAATGAGCCTGCTCTGTTACCAGCAGCAGCCAGAGGTGCAACGCTCCTTCATTGAATCCATGCTAGGTCAGAAGCTTCCTAGTTGTTTTCCATCTTCTAAGTAATTGTTGAAGGAAATATTAAACCATTTTTTTCTATTTCTCGGTAGATATCACTCAGTCTAGCAAGATGGTGGAAGTGATCCAAAAAGGAGATTTGGTGAAATCCCTGCGCAGCCTCAAAGAGTTACATCCCTGGAGTGCTCCCCAACTCCTTGCTCACCTTCACAGGTTGGCACCCTCGTCTCCTTTAAAACCCCTCTGTACGTAAATAGAAACACTATTAGTGCTGGGCATCCATTTGAAGTAAAACTATGACTTTGGTATTTTCCAGGATGTATATAAAACATGGGGAAGTGGCTGTGCGCTCTTTTACCCAGTTTTATCCCACAATTATCCCTGCTGACATAATGGCCATGGCTCAGCAAAACCACTTTTTAGCATATCTGGATAATCTGGTCCATTCACAGCCCGAGGATCAAAGGTATGTCTTCATTTTAATTCCCCTAATAAATAGGAAGAAAATAGTATCCTTAATACTGAATCTGGTGAATGTTTCCTCTTGTAGACTGTCATTTTTGGGGTCCCTACTTCAACCAGAATCATTGCGACAGGACTGGCTTGAACTGGCACTGACTCATGATGCGCCTAAACTATCCGATACCAAAGCCCCTGATGGACAACCCAGGTCTGGTGTTATTCTAAAAGTTGCGCATAATTTGTCATTTTGCTTCATTCAACTGCTCTAAGCTAGTATTGTGCATCTGTTATTGTAGATGGCATTCCCATTTTTTCAGCTGGGGATATGGACGCCTCCTGTGGCTCTTAGTTCATCTTCCTGCAGACCTGTCCTCCAAACAGAGGATGGCTGAGACCTGTTGCAACCATGGGTGATGTTCACTTACTATTCTATCATTTGAGAGAGGTGTAAAATTAATTTGAGGAGAATAATTAATGACTTTTGTTGTGTGATGGTTAGAGACTGCTCGATCTTGAACTACAGCAGGCAGAATTCAAGTCCTATTAGCAAGTATCTATCCAGCAGACAGGCATTCGATTAGAAATTAATCTCTACCAGCTCTGGGGTACCGCTATGTACCTGACCCAGCACTCTGGCTTCTCCATAGAAAGGCAGTAAACAAAGAATTTATTTATTGGGAATAACAAAGTATATTGTTTCATAACAACACTGACAACAAAAGTCATAATAGTATGGTTGTATTTCAAGTTACAATTGGGATAATTCATTACTGTAATACAGGGGTGCTCACACGTTTTTAGCATGCGAGCTACTTATAAAATGACCAAGTTAAAATGCAAAAATATGTTTATTTATAAAGATACATTGAGAATTCTTTATATGTAAGGAACAACGAGTCAGCTGCTTCAACGAATGCATCTTTTATCATCTCTCCGTCTTGGAAGGACTTCTAGTTAACGATGAGGTGACTCACCTGGAACGATACTTCGGTGGCGGCTTTCGCTTTTGAAGTTGGCTGTGAGAAAAATGACTGCTGTCTGGACAACCGACATTTTAGTTCCTTCACATTTCTCTGTCTCAGCTCGCTTTTCGGTGGGAAGTCGGTGTCGTATTTTTTATGAACAGTCTGAATATGGTGCTCCACATTTCCCTTCTTCGGTATTTCGATGGTAGACTGACAGATGAGGCAAACGCACTTAGAAAATGTCATAGTGGAAAAAAAAGTCCTATTCCGTATGAAAGTGAAACGTTTTTGCCTTGTAACTATGTCCAGCTCCCCCCACTCATTTCTAAATCCTTTCTTAAGTTTAAGAGAAAAAACGGGGGCTAAGAATTGGAAGTAGTTAGCTTTTTAGTTTAACCACACTTTGTGCCGTTGATTGCGCATGCGCAGTGACCTAAGTGTCAGAAAAGGTCAGATGTCATCTGACTGCCTGCCCGTATATCAATCAAGTGACGGGATGGATAACAGGCTGACGTCTATTTTTTAATGCCATGCGATCTACCCACACTACGTTTGTGATCAACGGGTAGATCTTGATCGATATTTTGAGCGCCCATGCGTAATATAATGTAAGCATTGTATTTAACATTATATGCTTGTTCTTCATGCAGATACTGGACTGGCTACCTTTATTTGTGCTCTGAGCTGCAATGTCGAACTGAGGCCTTCTCTACCATCTGTCGGCTGGATGACATAAGTCTGCTGGAGGAACCTCATGGTAATATTGGTTCCCAGAATAATTGTCTTTCAGACTCCCAGGTCAATATCCAAAAAATTGAGAAGTCTCACCATGAAAAATTAATTATTTGTGCTGCTTTGTTTCCCTGCATCTTTATTATTTTGTCAGGTGTTGTGCCTCAGACCCTTGATGAATGGAAGCTTCTCATCCAGCTGTCTCAGGAGTGCAGTAATTTGTCACAAACAATTGAAAGTTCCAATGGTGGCAGCTCATCTAATGGTTCAGGAGACTGTAGCCGCCAAGTGAACCCAGAGAACCTTACCCTGAGGCTAGCTCGAACCATGGGACCTGACCGTGCCCTTGCAACTTTGGAGGAATGTGGGGTGCAGCTGGCCCTTTCAGCCCACTCCACGCTGGTTTGTGAGCTGCTTAAAGTGGCTGAGAAGAGACAGAGGTGAGTCAGAGTACTCACGTCCAAGTTCTTAAGCAGAAAATAAGCTTTCTAATTTGTACTCAGTAGGACAGGGAGGTATTTTCAGCATTTGATATTCTGACATCTGGTATGTGGATGCCAAGTACAGTCACAATCAAATAAAAATAGTCATAAAAGTACATGGCTGGAGGGGCGGCATGACTCAGAAGGTAGAGCGGTTGTCTGGCAATTGGAAAGTTGCTGGTTCGAGCCCCTCACCTGCAGAGAAGCTTATCAAAGTGTCCTTGAACAAGACACGGTTTCCCTAATTGCTCTGCCCTGTGATGGACTAGTGACTCTTTAAGGGTGTATCCCTGCCTTTTGTCAATGAGAACTGAGATAGGCTCCAGTTCCCCTGTGACCCAACCTTCAGATAAGCAGTTGACAAAGCATGGATGAATAAAAGTACATGGGCCTTGGGAGCTCCCCCAATGGTTGGGCTAAATACTCTTACATGGTTTTAGTCCTGTTTATCCATACGAGACTGGAAATATTCTACACACAAGGAGCAATAATCACGATTAAACTATTCATTTCTTGAGGTAAGTGGCATAACATGATGATTTCAATATTTATTATATGTCAAAGTTTTAAGGGAGGTGGGCTAGCAATTTGGGATGCCGCTCTTCAAACAGTAGGGCCTGAGTTGATGCACCTACATATGATACCAAGCATGTTCTCCTTTAAAACAAGCTTACCCACTCATGTTCTTTAGCTGATTTGCATTGAACTCTTCACTCAAAGGGACTAATTTTTCCTTTTAGTGATCGCTAGAGTGCTACAAAACTTAATCCAAAGTAAGTATATTGGAATTATGAAAATAAAGATGAAGAGCTCCAATAGTAATGAAAAAAATCCATAAAATTGGTCTTTCTGCATGCTCAATAATCCAGGTAAAGAAATCACACAAAAAAAGTTCAAGGCAGCATAGCTCAGGGGGTAGGATGGTCATCTAGTTATTGGAGGATTGTGTTGAAGTGTCATTGAGCAAGACAATGAACCCCTAACTTCTCCCCTGCTGCAGCTGCTAAACTTCTCATATACCATTGTATGGGTTGAATGCAGATAACAAATTTCATTGTATGACTTAATGAAAAATCAATAAAGCTTCTTCTACTTCTACATTGATTGCAACTATTCCCCAATCTTCTGTAAATAGTACATATTACCTTTGAAACTCTGCATGCGAAACAAACATGGGTTTCAGTCATTATACAACTGTATCATTCAAAAGGGGTGATGCCTGCAATCAGCTTAGACTGAAGATGTCATCCGTATGAGTGAATAATGAAAATTTTCTTTCAATAAACACAGCAATAGATGAACTGATTATACTTTTTTGTGAAATCCATTAAATAGTCATTATTAGAGAAATGGAGCATGTTTTTCTCTAATTTTAATAACTACTTTTTTCTTCTGTCTTCATTTTCTATTTTAGAGCTATGATTCAGACCATGCTTGAGCGCTGTGATCGATTCCTCTGGTCTCAGCATGCTTAACCAAGGCCGACCTCATTCACACTATGGGGATCTGCTTTGCTAAGCCAGACAAGCTATTAAGCACCTCCTGTTGAAATTGTGACAAAACTGAAATGTTGGGGGTTTTTTTTTTGCATATTTTTCAAATCCAGGTAAAAGCACAATGTCTTCCATGTAAGGAGAGAAAACAGTTTTGTTTGTTGTTTTCATTCCCCTTTATTTACTAATCTGTAATCGTATCAGCAGGACATTTGAGTAAAAGCTTTATATTAACAAAAAATAATTTGCTCTGACATCACTTAAATCACGTTTTCTAATTAAGCAATGTTTAGGAGGGGGTGTAAGGTTAATCCGATATCTGCTGACTATGTATTTGCAATAAAATGCCAAATGAAAAGCTAGATAAGCTGGCTGTGACAAAAAGACTAAACTGTGAACAATATGTTAAAGTGTGCTTGCCTCTGAGTATTTAATTGAATAAACTGTGTGAATTGTTATTGTCGTTTGTTTGGTTTTTCTGATGAGATGCATGTCGGCACAAACAAACACATACCCAGAGAAGTGTGGTACTGTGATGCTTATGTGTTGTGCTTGTGTACACACAGTCACACACTTAGGGGCGCATGGCGCAGGAGGTAGAGCAGGTTATCTAGTGAATGGCAGGTTGCTGGTTTGATTATGACTCCAGACAGTGTGTCGAAGTGTCCTTGAGCAAGACACTGAACTTGTAACCGCTCCCCAAGTACAGCCGCTGCCCACTGCTCCTGTCCAATAGGATGGATTAAATCCAAAAGACAAATTTTATTGTAGGAATACAATGACCAAATAAAGTGGGTTTCCTTTAGTCACATTAATTTTGGCGCAAAAGACATTTTCATTTATCACCGTCAAAATTGCTACACCTCTTCCAGCAAGCAGATGTTGTGTAATGGATTTGGTTGTAGGTCAGCGGAGATAATAATACCAAAATGAAATGAAACCGGTGACTCATCTGATGATATCGCACACCTGGAACATCAAAGGGTAAGAGAGAAGAAGGAAGTGGTGGTGTTTCACATTTGCTATATTTTCAGAGGACTAAAATAAGCCATACATCAGATTTGTTAGGAGTTGTCTTGTTCTAGGTATTGGTTAAGCTAATTTTTCTTTGTTCAAATCCTTTATGGTTTTAAAGTTATTGGCCCTAACTTTTACTCCTCAGAATTTCCCATAATCCTCTCTTCTGTCATCTCCTATCTCGTGCCACCACTATCACAGCAACAGCTCACCCATCCACATCCACCGACCATCTATATAGCCCACCTGTTTGTGTCATTGGAGGCCCTGGCAGAACGACCATCAGATTATGGGTCTTGGCATGTGGTAAAGACACTGACCCACTTGTAAATGGAAAAATACCCCATATTTGAAAGTTTGAGTGATATCATTTTGTAATTTCCTTCGGTTTCCCATCATCTTGAAAGAGTCCCCCGCCAATATTATCTCCTGTATAATGCTACGGATTTCAATGCCTCAATGAGCCTCAATGTTTTGTTTTTCATTTGAGTTTTTTTAAGGTGTTCCTCAGTTCAAATTCAGAAATCGGATGAAGTTACTGGATGTTATTGGTTCATGTTTGTTAATGCTATAGATATAGGCTTTAATCATTGGTCATTGTACATGTACAAATAAATCTGTCATCTGCATTTAACCCATCCTATTGTATGGGAACAGAGATCAGCCACAGGACTCAGGGACTAACTCCAGTTCTTTTTCCTATTGCCTTCCTCAGGAGCACAGACAGGAGTATTAACCCTAACGTGCATGTCTTTTTGATGGTGGGAGGAAACTGGAGCACCTGGAGGAAAGCCACGCAGACCCAGGAACAACATGCAAACTCTGCACAGAAAGGAACTGGGATGGGATTTGAACCCAGGACCTTCTTGCTGTGAGGCAACAGTGCTAACCACTTGGGCACCTTACTTTTTATAATAATAATAATTAATAATAATAATATTGTATGAATTACCCAGTAAGTGCAACACAACAAAGTAATACAATCATAACATCTGGCTATTCTCAGAAGAAATTATTAGAAAGTGTAGTTGATCTGACATTATGGAAAAGTTGACAGAAATGTGTCATCATGAGTGACAAGGCAGACGCCCATTTGATTATGTCCAGTGTGATTAGGCTGAGCCAGTGAGCGTGTTTGATGTGCAGCGCCTGTCACTCAGAGGACTGATAAGAGGATTCTGCACATACCTGTCTGCCTCATTGCCAGTGTATAAAAGGCAACATCAGTCCTCAGAGCAAGACACATGCTGACACACATACCTGTTGGCTCTCAAAATGACCAGCGGTGTATAGCGGATACCTCGGTCTAGACTTTATGCATCTATTGCTCCGATATGTAAACCTTAAGTAAGGGACAGGACGTTTAGGGGGATCTTGACTGACGCAGCACTCATGGTGAGTTTTGTTGTTTTTCCCATTTGAACTGGTGTGGGAAAAAGATGGGAAAAGATGCCTCTCTGTAATGGTGTCTGTTTTGTTCTTGTTTCAGGTGTCCCTCTCTCTGCTTAGCTTGGCTCTGCTCCTGATGTCTCTCCCTCAGCATGCTTCACTGAACAGGGCATTTCACAACATCTCAGGTGAGATTTATGTCAGGTTACAATCAAAAAGAGAAAATATAAAACTGTCTTGTAGTGTGCTGGCACACATGCCCCTTTCACATAGAGAAGGATGTAACTCAGGGGCGGCATGGCTCAGTGGGTAGAGCGGTTGACTGGCAATTGGAGGGTTGCAGGTTCGATCCCCACACCTGCAGAGAAGCGTGTTTAGGTGTCCTTGAGCAAGACACTGTTCCCCTAACTGCTCTGCCCTGTGATAGGCTGGTGACCTATACAGGGTGTACCCCGCCTTTCGCCCAATGAGAACTGAGATAGGCTCCAGTTCCCCCGCGACCCGATTTCAGATAAGCAGTTGAGGATGGATGGATGGATGGATGGATGGATGGATGGATGGATGGATGGATGGATGTAACTCTTTTTGTGTTCCTCTCAGAAACAGTATATCTGGGATCTCCGTATGCAGAGGTGGCTCTCCAGAGAGCCACTGAACTGACTGATGCAGCGTATGCCCACACAAGTGAAAGGTGCATGTGATTATTGATTGTATCATCATCATACTGCTGGTTTTGACATGTTACTAGTGTAAAGAAGGCTTTTATGGATGTTGCTACATTATCAGAGTGAAGAATTCTCTGTCAGAGGGGACTCTGAGACCCAGTGACCTCTTGGCCCAATTCAAACAGACTGGACCCCGAACCAGAGCTCACATCCGAGCTGCTGAGCTGCTGGACAACACAGTGGAGCTGATCAGAGAGATGGTCTACACCAATACCATGGCCCAGGCCAGCTCTGATGGTAATGATTATAAATATGAGGGAACTCAAAGATTAGATGATTTAACTGAGCTACCTGTAATTACACATCCATCATAAAGCACAATTCTTTGTCGCCCACACAATCAAACACACATTGCTCTCTTCCAGTTGTATTGTCATGTGGCACAAACCTAGCCTAGCTGGTATCCAACCCTGGGAATTTTTTGTCATGTACCATTTACGCTAGTCTTCCTGGTGACCAGAGCGATGTTATTGTTTCATTGCATGTGTGTCCCCGAAGAGCTGCTGAGTGATGGAGCCATGGAGACTCTGCTACAGGCGACAAGCTGCTCTTCTGGGCTCCAGATCCCCCGCTGTCAGACTGACTGTCTATCTGAGAGATACAGATCCATTTCAGGGGAATGCAACAACCGGTCAGCGCTACCCCCCCTGCCCCCCCCTGACA
>OMLC01043021.1:0-17012 GCA_900302585.1 Regalecus glesne | reverse complement strand
AGAGACAGAGAGACAGAGAGAGAGAGAGAGAGAGAGAGAGAGAGAGAGAGAGAGAGAGAGAGAGAGAGAGAGAGAGACAGAGAGAGAGAGAGAGAGAGACAGAGAGAGAGAGAGAGAGAGAGAGAGAGAGAGAGAGAGAGAGAGAGAGGAATCATTCATCACTAACTCTCTCAACAACTGTGCGAGGAGGCCTTTACTCTAAACTGCACTCTAACCCGTGGTCATTATGTTATCACTTCAACCATGAAAACTTTTTAGTGTTTTCTCTTACTGGAAATGACAGCACACATGGGCCTCTAGCTGACTTCCATTAGTTCTGGTGAACCCGGGGCAGAGGCAGCACATTGCATACACTGTGCTGTACCCTCAAAAACCGGAGGGCGTCACTTTGTAATTAAAGCTGCTAGGGGGAGTTTTGCAATGTTTGTGGTCAACGTTCATCCTTTGGTGGCTCATGCATTTGTTTGAAATGGTCGAGAGAGATGTGTTTTGGAAAAACAGGTGACTTTAATATATACAACAATGGGGTTATGGGGGATTAAGACCGGATGCCCTTCCTGACACCCTGCAGTGGATTTGAACCTGCAGTCTCTGGCTTGTCAGTTCCCACAGCATGTGTTCTACCACTGAGCTACCATGGCTCCCATTACGTATCGTAATAATAACAATAGTCTCCTTTGTAGGGACAGTGCATATTAACGAGTATTAAGGAACCAGGGATTGAACTACCAACAAACCTTCCAATGACTAGAAAACCGCCCAACCTCCTGAGCTATAATGCCCCCCGTCTCCAGTTGTGTTGTTGTGTCCTGCCTGTATTTCATCAGATTTCCCAGGAAGTCCGACCCACAAATAAGCATTTGTAATCATCATATTGCATTGTTGCTTGGGTCTAAGCAACGATGTGAGAGCTGAGCCAGAAGACAAAGCTCTCCATCTACCAGTCAGTGTTTGTTCCTACTTTCACCTATGGCCAGTAAAGCTGGGTCATGACCAAAAGAACAAGATCACAGATACAAGCAGCTGAGATGAGGTTTCTTAGGGAGGGTGTCTGGTGTCTCCCTTAGAGACAGGGTGAGAAGCTCAGACATCTGTGAGGGACTTGGAGTAGAGCCTCTGCTCCTCCTAGTAGAAAGGAGTCAGTTGAGATGATTCAGGCATCTAATAAGGATGCCACCTGATCAGCTCCCTAATGAAGTTTTCCCAGCATGTCCATCTAGGAGGAGGCAGACTGAGGACCAGGTGGAGGGATTATATCTCCACAGTGGCCTGGGAACACCTTGAGATCCCCCAGTCAGAGCTGGTTGATGTTGGAAGGGAAAGGAAAGCTTGGTGTTCCCAGCTGAAATCTGCTATGTCCGCGACCCGACACTAGATGGGTGGTTGACGATGGATGGATGGATGGATGGATATGGCAAAGTGTAATCTTCTGGGTGATGCTGTTGTTGATGATGTCAGTCACGTGCAGGCATTAGCAGTAAACTAAAACTGATCAATAATTGGTAAAAAAGTCCCCCTAGAGATTTTTGTCTTTTTTAAAAACTTTTTTTGGGGGGGGGTTTCCATCTGATTACAGTGTTAATATGATTCTCCTAGTCCTGCACATTTGGCAAATTCCCTCTCGTTCCTATGAGTAACATGACAGAGACTACATTCTATTGTGATGTTCCTGAGCGGTGAATCTGTCAAACAAAGGGAAAAGAATGATCACATTATCACCAAACTATGTATTCAGAGTGCACAAGCTGTCTCTCTGTCAGTCCCACACCAACTGAGACCCCCGGGCAACAAAGAGAGCAGCCAATTCTAACTGGCAACACACACAAACACACACACACCATTAAAGAGTCGCCGAAACAACTTGATACGCTCCGACAGGCCTCACGCCCCCTGCCACCCAGATCTGGCATACACCTACACACAAACACAGGCACAAAAGCAAAGGCTGTTTCTGCAACTTCTTCCCTACTTAGTGCCCACATCTGCTGATGGCTGTGCCCTCACCATAGAAAGTGTTCCTACGAAATATATGGCAACTTTCAGGACAATGCATTTTTTGCATTGGGGGATGGGGGGGGCTTGCAATGAGTCATTCCAATGAGTCATTGGTATCTAAAACATCCACGATACAAGCAAATATACACACTTGCTCTAAATCAGCAGAGCTGTCCCTGAGACACAAATACTAAAACAAACCTCCAGTGATAAAACACAGCCAAAAAGAATGGAACACTATAATTTTCCTGCAAATAAGAAATGGGTAGGATGAGCCGCAATAAAACAGCTTACGACACAAACACTAAAGCCTGGTGTGTGTGTGTGTGTGTGTGTATATACATTTGTGTGTGTGTGTCATTATATTTGGGTTGCATTCACAGAAATATGAGAGGTTCGTTTTATGTGTCATGATTAGTTCCCGTGTCGTGGGGGTGGACACGGACTTAGATGGAGCTTGGGGGAATAAGGCTGGATGCCCTTCCTAATGGACTGGGTTTGAACCTACAACATATGGGCTGTCAGTTCCTGAAGCATGCGCTCTACCTCTGAACTACCATGGCCCCCTCGGTCCTTCATGACGAAGGTTTACTAAAGGGAAGATCATCGGATGACATTGGGATCCAGAAAAAGAGTGACAGACTGGAGACTGATGGTGTAAGATTGACCGGCTGAAATGAACGGTTTACCTCCACAATGGGCCAGGCCATACAGAACATAGCCTTTATGACAGAGGCACTGGAAACTGCCAGCGGAGTTGACACAAGAATGGTCGCAGGCTCTGTCGAAGGAACATTCATCAATGTCTGTGGAGAGACAGGGAGACAGACGGAGAGAGAAACATGTTAAGGAAATTGCATTTTAACAATAGCTGAACTAACACTCTTCAAACCAGGCTTATGTTCTCATGGATGGGTGTCATTGGTCTTCTTTGTTATGTTCATTAGTGGGTCAAATAATGCATCATCCCACAGAGAAGAAGAGGCAATTTATTTGGTGTTGTGTCATGGTGACCGACCTCCTCCAGTCATGAACTGCTCCCTTCAATTCACTGAGAGGTATTTTTGAAACAAGCAGTAACCTCTGCAGAGTCAAAATGCTGACTCCTCACCTAATAATAGGAGCTTAGAGGCTATTTGCACATCCAAAATATCCTTCCAATCCCCGTTTCCCTGCATTACCAGTGCCCCTATGTTGTCTATAAACGTCACTTTCTCTTCCGCTGCGCCAACAAATGAGATAACTCTCGCTTCTAACTTTAAGGCCATGTGGTAATTATTCCTCTGAAATAAAACATTTTAAATTTGAAAAAACGACATCATAATATGACCCTGACCAAGTGTTAGGAGCCCATGTTACAGGAGCTGATCTTCCTTGGCTTGTGACCAATCACCTATCTGCTAAACCCTGTCAGTTTAAAGACTTTTTTTTATCATTGTACAAACATACAATGAACTTTGATCCCCACATTTAAACCATCCTATTGTATAGGAGCAGTGGGCAGCCAGCTGCAGTACCCAAGGACTACCTCCAGTTCTTTTTCCTACTGCCTTGCTCAGGGGCACAAGGAGGACTATTAACCCCAACATACATGTCTTTTGAGAAAACCAGAGCACCTGGAGGAAACCCACACAGACGCGGGTAGAACATGCAAACTCCACACAGAAAGGACCTGGGACAAGATTCAAACCCTTGCTGCGAAGCAACAGGGCTAACTGCTGGGACACCATGCTGCCAAAAAACCCCCATCTGTCAGTCTCAGCCTCTGGTGACTTGGATTACAGGCGGATGCCACCATGCCTGGCAGTAACCATATGTACAGCCCACTTGAGACTAAACAGATCCTTATAGTGTATGGGAAGACTCCTTTCGCAGCCTTCTTTCTGCAGCCCTTGAGAAAATGATTATCACATCTTCCCCAGTCAGATGCACAGCTGATGGATGACCTGGATTTAATTTTTAAATGTCATTGGCTCACAGTCCACATCGATTGAGTCTAGACTGAGATCAAATCGGTTTCCATCAACATCAAGGATTCTCAGGGGCGGCATAGCTCAGGAGATAGGACGGTTGTCTGGTAATCAGATTGGTGGTTCAATCCCCGGCCCCTGCAGAAAGCATGTCAAGGTGTCCTTGAGAAAGACACTGAACTCCCTAAGCGCTCCCTGAGCACCACACAGCAGCTGCACTCACTGCTCCTATACAATAGGACGGGTTTAATGGAGAGAACAAATTCCCCTGGCCTTGGTTGGGTGGGAAATACAATTCTATTCTGTTGTAATATTAACGATGTCGACTTGCACCAGCAGATACAGAGAAAGAAGGTGGCAGTACTTCATTTTATATGAGAGATGAGGCCCAGTTAAAATGCATCAATATCATTCATAGACTATCCTGCAGGAAAACGGGTATAAATTTGCTACCCTGAAGAAAGCAAGAAGCAAGGTTGAATACACTCAGCACTTTTTTTTCTTTTACCACACAAGGACTCCTTATAGGTTCCTAGTCAGCATTATCTCTCTTACAATGGAACTCTATCTGGTCCTGGGAAGTGAAGTTACTTAAATTGATGGCTTACTACTTGGCAGGTGTTCTGTGGGAGCCCCTCCAGCCAAAAAGGTGACTTTGGGGCAAGATTAAAAAGAATACAAAGAGTGATCAGTTTACAGAAGAGAAGACAGGAAGAGAAATATGGGATCATGTTCAAACCCTAAGAGTCACCTTTATTTATTTTCTCGGGCTATAATGATCTGACAAAAGAGGATATTGGCCTTGTCAGGAAGGCTGGATGTTACATCAATTATATGGATATATCGATATTGTGATATGAGACTAGATATCATCTGGGATTTGGGATATTGTAATATCGTGATATGACAAGTGTTGTCTTGTCTTGGTTTTAAAAACTACATTATAGTAAAGACATCCAATTTTCTCAACTTATTAGATTGCTCTAGCTGGATATCATATTCACATTATTAACAAGTTGATTCATCCATCACCAACTGCTTATTCAAAGTCGGGTCATGGAGCCATGCTGGAGCCTATCCCAGTGCTGACTGGGCGAAGGGCTGGGAAACAGCCCGGACAGGTCACCATTCCATCGCAGGGTTTGAGCCATTCTGGGGTTCAGTGTCTTGCTCAAGGATAACTTGGCACACTTTCTAAAAGGACCGGGGATCAAACCGCCAATCTTCTGTAGGCATTGTTTGAGGATGGAAAATAGATGGATGGACTAATAATGGCTTATATTAAAACTGCCACGGTGTAAATGTTTATTGTGAGCATGCCAATATTAATCTCTACAACATTGTCAAAATATTGATATCGAGGTGTTCTGTCAAAACTATCATTATATGTGATTTTCTTCTATATCGCCCAGCTCTAACTCTCAACAAGGTAAAGACAATTTAAGACCCCCCCCCCAAATAATCATTATTTTCAGCTACCCAGTACGGACCACTCCTGGTGTATCTCATTATGAGTGACAGTGGAAGTGTTTTCACATTATGATACTCTGGTTCACTGTTCAGAGGTCAACCCAGTCCACAAAAAAGAGAAAAAAATTCATGCAGACTTAGTGTAACCCCCCCTCCAGTGACCCCGGGGTACTCATAACAGCGATATGAGAAGACAACCAAAAGCAACATAAGATTTTATGCACCATTCCAAAGTCAATTAAATTGGCAATATTGGGACTTTACTTATATCAGTGCATTGTTTGTGTAGTTGAAGAGTTTAAAACCTTCAGGGTATCAAACTTCAGTAAATGAAATTTGGACAAATCACTGTGATGTGTTCAACTATGCCAGAGACTATATGCGTGAAGGAAACGCAGGACTGCACCAACCCTTATTTACCGTGCACGTCGTAGAGAAGAAGGAATGCACGGGGTTGGCAAGAGTGTGCCACAAAAGGCTGTCCATGCAAGACGCCCTGGGAGGTACAAACAATGAAGAGAGACACTGGGAACACGTGGCTGTAGCCTTTCAAACACGAACCATCAGATCAACTCACAATCCATCCCGCTAAGTGTGTTGTTTGTGAAGTCAATCGCTCTTTCTATGGAAGACTGAAAGACTGAGATACGAATCAGAGGAAGAAAGAAAAACAGCAAGGCCAGAAGTTCCCATTTCCACCAGTCACCAATCCTCCTTAGTTCTGCTGACTCATTCAACCAGAATCCCCCCCCTCCCAAAAACACGAAACAAAACCCAGAGGGTTCAACCTTTCACCTCAGCCTCCACTCACACTACATGGAGAAGCCATTAAGAAGTGAACAAAAGAACGATACCAGCAAACAAAGAAAACTACTGTTTACATAAAAGAGATAACAGCCAGATCGTAGATGCTCCCTCTGGAGAGGACATGGGATCTGATAGAGATGCTCCCACATTGCCCTCTTTCAGATTAGTGGGGAGGAGGCGGGGGGGAGATAGGGGGGTTGAGGAATGCTGAGTGGTGCTCACCCAGGCCGGGCCAGACCTGCCCCATCTTGACTGACTGATGGGCCATGGGGCTGTTGACAGGAGGGAAACACCATGACTGTTCAAACTGAGATAAACTCCAAATTCAACTCACACATGCATCCAGAGGGCTCACGGTTAACAGCAAACTTATGTGGGGGTGCGACGTTATGTTGCAAGGCAGCAAGCTTAAGCAAGGAATAAAGCGAGGCTTGAGATGCAGCTCAGTAGTCCTGAACAATACTGGAAAAAACTGACACTGGTGTCTTTCATTTCATTTGTTATGATATATGTTGCAGTGAGAGGTTCATTTTGTAGGTCACGATCAGTCCCCACATTGTGGGCTGGCCACAGACTTAGATGGAGCTTGGGGGATTAAGGCTGGATACCCTTCCCGACACCCTGTGGTGGGTTAGAACCCACAGGTCCTGGCTCGTCAGTTCCCGAAATGTGTTGCTCTACCACTGAGCTACTGTGGCCCCCGTGATGTGTATTACAACATTAAAGAATAAAAACTAGTTGAATAATTTCAACAGATATCTGTAAGCATACTTGCAAAGCTCCATTCGCAAAGAATTCAAGAACCTTGCAATGATTAGGCTGATTTTGGAGGGGAAATAAGGCAGTATTCCCTGAAGTCATTAAATCAGAATAAATATTCTTTGCCAGCTGTGCTAGAGTATTTTTCTTCAGGAGCAGTCCTAAAAAAGGGAATCTTAGTAGATTTCACTGAGAGCTTTAGCCTAACATGACTGATGGGCCCAATTTGCCCTACATTACCTCCTTTGGAGGGGAAATAAGGCAATTGCATTCGAACTATTCCCCGTGTGCATATTGCAATATAAGAGGGCCATTTTACATGTCACAATTAGTCCCCACACTGTGGGGATGGACACGGACTTAGATGGAACTTGGAGGATTAAGGATGGATGCCCTTCTAGAGACTCGACGGTGGGTTCGAACCCGTAACATCTGGCTTGTCAGTTCCCAGAGCATGCACTCTGCCACTGTGCATATTGGAATATCAATAGAGAAATAACATATTGTCTAGCTGACTGAAAGCCAAAGCATCTAAAAATGAACTTAACACAAGTTTGTTAATGCACCACAAGCATCATCCATCACCCCGGCAGTCTGGATTTCGGTTTGCTATAAAAGCATCTATTGGACATCAGAGTTCAATACTCTGCCTGATTGTTATATACTTGCAAAGCTTAGCCTGACTTATTCATCTTCATCGTATGGCACCACTTCAGTCTGTATTTGCATGACTTTTTGTGCTATTTGCTGTATTGTTATCATTATAATCATCATTCTCTAAAGCAATAACTCAGATGCATGGAGTTCTGGGAAACACAATCACCACAGCCACAAATGAGAGATAACACCACTGATTACGGTGTCTGAAGTAATCGAAAATAGTGACGAGAGATATTGGAAAAGACAGGTGACTCAGAGATGTGGTGTACAGCAGAATGTGCAAGTCTGACAATCCTTCTTTCAACAAGAGGTGAGCTTTATCGAGTCTCTTCCCTCCAGACATAACATACAGCTCTGAACAAGCACAGCGCTCCTCCGGAATAGCCCCCATACACTGAAACAGCACATGGCTGAGATGGCGAAGGCAAAGTGCCAGGGCAAAAGGCTGCATTTTACATTCCATCACAGACATGCAACACTTTATGAGTTATAGTCATCTCGGTGTACAACACGTTCTGTATCCACAAAATAAACTTGTCGCTGGTTGATTACAAATGATGAGAGATGAATATACTACCAAAAACAGACTTCAAGGGGCAGGGAAAGCAGATGTGCTGCAGACAGTGACAGATGCTGTTAGGTGAACATTTTTGCTGACTGCATCTGATTTCCATGTTCTGTGTATGACTCGGTGGTGCAGTGTGAAACCCCTTGCTTGACATTGATGTGTACCATGCTGGATATTGATTGACCACATCAGTTAAATCACAGAATGTAAAAGGCATGTCATCTGTTTTTCCACTTGGAGCGAGAGGCTGCAGTCAGCCCCACAGCCCTAGCCTGCATGTCTTCTCTCAGCAGATGTTTCTGCAGTGGCTTGATTCATCCAAAAGCCAGAGTTTGTTGAGTTGGAGCTCTAATTCCCCACACCTGTGTTCTGCTACGGCAAACTCTTTATTTGTTCTGCGGTGAGGTTCTCCAGCTCCTGCTGAGCGACGGCTACCACCAAATCTAACAGACAAACAAGCAAGAGAGGCCTGGTTTTGGCCGTTTCCTCTCAGCTGGCTTCAGCGGAGACAATTAAAGTGAAGGACATCTTTCAGCCATCATGGTGACATCGACCTATCATCCAACTTCTATCCCTCACAGTAAATCTCAGGTTAGTCACTCTAATCCTCTAATCTCAGTCTACATTACAACAAATGGAAAGGCTACTATGTGGTATGACCTGCAAGTGATGGTGCTGAGGTTATATATAGTATTTAAAGAATTCATAGCACAACTTTTCACTATGGTTTGTAATGACTTAACAATGCTTTTCTATAACCGTTTAAAGGCCTGGGTTTTTCTCTCTCCTCCCCAATTGGTTTTTCCTGACCTAACCCTGCAATTGAAGTGATTGAAAGGTGGTCAGACAGGCCCTTACCTTGACAGGTCCTCTCATTTGTCAGCAGCTTGTAGCCCTTCTTGCAGCTGCATTCAAAACTGCCCACGGTGTTCCGGCACACGTGGTCACAGCCCCCATTATTGAGTCGGCATTCATCAATGTCTGTGGACAAATCATATAGAATGGTTAATCTCAGAGTATTAAAAACCGCAGATACGAGTAAACAGGAAAAAAGCCCAATGCAAACCTAGAGTCGAGTGATGAGGGCAAATGTGGGCTATGAGAGGGTGCGGTGCGTAAGCTATCCAAAGTGGGGGGACAAAGATCTCCTCCCTTGTAAATCGAAGACACCAAGAATGAGCTTCAAGTTTTGTTTTTCTGGTTTTCTCTGGCCCTGAGAGCCAGGCCTGTGAGTGGTTGTAACCAGATGCAGCCGTCATCCAGTGAACCTTCATCACGGCATGTGTCGTCATCCATTCCCTTTCCATCGCTCTTCTCTGAAGCTTTTCATAGCCAATATCCAATCGATATATCATCTGTACATGCTAGCTTTGATCATGTCACTTCATGGCACGTTTCACAATGTTTCCAATTATTCTATATCGTCACAAACGAGGCAGCACATCTCTTGGGGGATAAACTTCATTGTAAGTTTGAAGTGAAGGCATCAGAAACAGGGTGGAATAATCCCCTCTTCAATCCTCGATCATTGTCTCCTCTCCTTTTAAAGGGTCCCTGGTCAGCAACAAGGCCTTGTCTTCTCTTGCCAGCGCTGTCTGGAGTCAGTTTCCCTTTTGTTTCCTCTTAAACCAAACTAATAAAAGTCAATGTGCTTTTATTCGAATTTTAGAGTTAAGCTGAGCCCTAGAGGGGAGACAGAGTCCTATTCCTGCCATTCTGACAATACAAATAACTCGGCATCCCCGCCCCCCCCTTAAGGGACCATGTGCAGCTTTTTACATTAATAGCACCATTCAATGCTCTACAGCAGATCATAGCTTCAAGCTAATATGCATCTGCAGTCCCTGCTTGTCTTCTTTTTTATAGTGGGAAGAAACCAGAGCATGAAAATATTTGTCTTTCATATCTTTGCTTTGGTGGCTTGGCTCAGAGGGTAGGGCAGTTGTCTAGTCATCTGAATATTGGTGGTTCAATCCCTGGGCCCCGAGGAATGTGTGTTGAGGTGTTCTTGAGCAGGACACTGAACCCCTAAATGTCCAACCCCTGAGATGGAACGATGTCCTGTCAAGGGTATTTATGATAAGATATTCCTTTATTAGTCCCACAGGGGGGAGATATACAGGGGAAATGTCCTTGCCTTTTACCCAATGAGTGCTCGGATAGGTTCTAGCATGGCTCCACAACCCAACTTCGGCTAAGTGGTTGATGATGGATGGATCTCCATTTTCTTGGTGCTCTTCACTTACTAGTCCTCAAATGTAATCAATTATGCTTCACTCCCAAAACTCCAGGCATTAACGCAGCATTCACCAAAAAAAAAGAGGATTATGTTAATGCCAAGGATCGATTGTCTTGAGAACCGATGGCATCTCAAAATTACTAGTCAGGATGAGCTCCCAGAAAGCAGGAGGCAGTGTCAGATAAAAAGAATGAAACCATGGAAGGTAGTCAGCAGGTGTGACATGGTAAACAAATAAATAACTTTAAGTGCCACATATAAAAAGAAAACCAATAGAGCAGAGTTTAAAGGCGTAAACAGAGAGGAAGGTGGTGCAGTGATGGACAGGATAATGAAATATTCAACACACAAAGCAAAGGTAAGAGCATAAGGTCACAGATAAAGGTGCTGACTGACAGGTGGTGAAAGCAGACGGATAGAGAATGACGTGAAATACATAACTGGGATTGCCGAAGTGGCGATGGTGAGAGTCGGAGGGGTATGACGGTATGACTGTGGGCTGGACATGCGGATGTTGTGGTGCGATTACCTTTGCAGGTCTTGCGGTCTGGCTGCAGAGTGAAGCCAACAGGGCAGCTGCAGCGGACCCCCGTCACCGCATCATGACATGTGCTGTCACAGCCGCCGTTGTTCACCGCACAGGTCTCTGCAAGGATCGAACAGTTAGACCGCTTTGTGGAGAAACCACACACTTCCAAATGTATAGTACAAGCCTGTATCCAAACCAACATCAGGTATTTAGAAGGTCCACTAAGCATCAGTCAGTCTTATCTGTTAGAGACATGCATCAGGGCAGAGGGAGAGAGAGAAAGAGAATAAAGAATGATTCCAGCTTTGCAGTGATATTTACATATGGACAGAGGATCCTGGAAGTAGAGGAAAGCTAAAAAAATCCAGAAACTGAATGAGATTATCACTATGGTACAGAAGCAAAATACAGGGATCAGAATGATGAGGAAAAACAATCACTAGGAAAGGTTAGGTCTAAGATAGCCCAACTCAGAGGGTTTCATGCTTTCGTGTGCATGTGTCTATTTATTTTCTTATTCAGCGAGTTGTATTATGACCCCCAAATCTCTCCGTGGAAACATCTGGCTGCCCCTTCCCATCTTATCAGTATTAGCTCCACTTCCACACTGATGCGATCAAAAATACCATTTGTCCCCCAACTTTGACAAAACCTTCCAGATATTTCAAGGATGAAAAGCAATTTCAGCCAACAATCCCCTGCATTAGCGAGACTAATTCGAAGAGGTGCGGGGAGATCGAGTCAATACAAGACCGCCATAGTTCCATCTCCTGACACTGGCAAATTGAAAGGGCTTTAACTTAAAGGAACAACGTTATCTGTGATAGTTTTAAGGAGAAGTATTCTTTTAAGGGGCTTTACAGATGGGTGAAAGCAAGCTGGAACGATTGCAACTTGCAGGCTTCTTCAAAACCTACGGGAATCAGATTAACCCGGTCCGGGTCAGTTGGTCATCCAGCCAGCTTCGTCATTTTTCTCTTCAAAGCGGAAGAGTGCACTGACTGGCTTGCTGCAGTCCCAGAGTCCATTTTATATCAAGGCCCACATTACATTATGGTTCTGGAGAGGGAATACAGCATCATAGGTTTTCACGGGGAATGAATATCCCTGCGAGGAGACACTTAATCCATTCTCACTCGTATGTAAAATTGAACTGCAGGCAGGAGCCATGAGGAGGTTTACTAAAGTCCCTTTCAAAAGTATTTCAAACTTAATTGCAGACTGCTCACATGCGACAAAACAAAAGAGGTGCTTACGGAGATGTCACTGTATGCAACGCAATATGATTTGCGGTCATGACTAGGGTGGTCCACGAGTAATCAGAGGTTTGGTGGTTCAATCCCCAGTCCCCAGAAAAGTGTGTCAAGGTGTCATTGAGCAAGGCACTGAACCCCAAAGTGCTCAACCTCTGGGATGGAAAGACACATGTCCAGGGTGTTTCTCCACCTTTCGCCCAATGAGCACCGGGATAGGCTCTGAAGCATGGCTTTGCAGCCCGACGATGGATGGATGGATCTCTATACTGTACGCTGTAGAGATGACACTCCATTGGCAGCCCTGATACTGAGCCGTTTTCTGTGTCTTTGTAATGCTATTAAAATCATACGTGGAAGAGTCCACCAGCGACCACATCCATCCATCCATCAATCATCAACCGTTTATCCAAAGTATGGTGGCAGGGTCACGCTGGGGACAATCCCATCAGCGAAAGGTGGTGAACACCCTGGACAGGTCGCCATTTCAGCTCAGGTGGTGGACACATTTCTGCACAATTATACCCCACAGATGACTGTTCAGTATTATGGCTGCTATTGGCTACCAGTGTGTTATCCCTAAAACACATGTAGAGAGATGTTAAAAAGCAGGACTGTTTTCCTCTTAACTGTACCAACAGTTCAGCAAATGGTTAACAATTCAGTTTGGAGAATGCAAGGACGTCGCTGCTACAGACAGATTAAGGCCAGATGTAGCTGTCTGGGTCCGTTTGGCACCGAATGACTGAGACCAACTCTTGGCACATGTACGTGCAGATGTATTCTAATTTTGCCAATTTCATTTAGAATCTTCGCACTTCAAAGACGTCCCCGAGAAGTGTGGAGGTCCTTGGGACTGCTGAGGACAGAGGACCTTCTCATTCATACTCCCAACACAGACATGGGTGTGTGACATTGCGGGCTGCCATAATTGCGAAATGTGCGGCGGTGAGAGCTAGCAGACAGGGTGGCAAGGTAGTGTCAGGACATGCCTGCAGAACGCTTAGTCAAGAAATCATTTCACCAAACAGTAATAATCATGAGTTACGAGGTCAAAGAAATGTTTACACATCGTGGTTTTATGGGGAGACACAGTCCTTGCTTGGCGTGTGTGTGTGGGTTGTGTGGTCTGGATGCAGACCAGCATGTACTGTATACAGAACAGATTTGGACCCACAATCAGGAGCTATTAGATCAATGTAAATACACTCCAATCTGATGATTCAGATATTTCCTGTGTTTGGTCTCTGCAGGACACATTTCATACGCACATTAGGACTCAGACAGCTCAATTCACAGATTGTTTCTTCCAGAGGCCACAGCATTCTCAGCCAACGCAGGTTTTGACTTGGAGCAGAACTGTTGCCTAGCACCTGAACTGCAAACGGCATAGGTCACTTTCATTAACGGTGAAGAAGATACCTCGAAGGGGGAGATGACAGAATGATGCATCTCAAGAGGAATGGTACCGGCGTGCTGGTCATTAGGAGTAATTGTCCTTAGAAGTAAAGTATCAATCTTTGAGGGGGCGGCATAGCTCAGGAGGCAGGGCAGTCATCTAGTAATTGGAAGAATGGTGGTTTGATCCTCAGCCCCTGCAGAAAGCATGTTGAGATGTCCTTGAGCAAGACACTGAACCCCAAACTGTTCCCCTAGCTGTGCTCCCGCAGCTGTGCTGTGATTATACTCAATGCTCCTATACAAAAGGACGAGTTAAATGCAGAGAGACTTTATTGCCACTGACCTTGGTCGTGTGGCAATAAAAGACTTTCACATCCAGTCTGTGCTTGACCAAACCACAAACATGAAACAAGAGTTTCATTATGCACAAGTTATGAACATGCCAAGAACGGCCATGCTGGCAAAAGTTCTTTATGCCATTATCTCAGAGGGGAGAGCGATAGCTCCGTGGTAGAGCGAGTGCTTCACGAATTGATGAGCCAGGTTGTGGGATCAGACCCACTGTGGGGCCTCAAAGAAGGCCATCCGGGATTAATCCTTCACAGCTTCCCATCCATTGTCAACCACTTATCCAAAGACAGGTTGCAGATTTGCTGGAGCCCATCCCAGTACTCATTTGGCAGAGGGCAGAGAGACACCCTGGACATGTCGCCATTCCATCGCAGGGCATTGACACTCGGGGGTTCCGTTTCTTGCTCAAGGACACTTCGACACACTTACCGAGTGACCCTGGGATCAAACAAACCACCAATCTTCCAATAACTCGACGGCCGCCCTACCTCCTGAGCTATGCCGTGGGAAGTTATTGTAATAAAACCCCACAAAAAGCCTAATTCATCCCTGACACTGAACAGGCGATACCTTTCGGAATACTCCTCCAAACTCTGCATCCCTCATGCGGCAATTAAGTCGTACATGTTTTTGATGTATGAAGGTCTGACCCATCCTCACGGATCTGCGTGTATTTTTCCTGGCATCCTAATCGGACCCATAACAAAACACCGACGCTGTAAATTAGGCTAAATTCCATTCCAAGATTAATGTGATGATTAGCGATGCCTCCGAGATATTCTCCAATTTGTTTTCCTAATGCTCACATGACTACAGCTCTGATGGAACAAACAAAGACACGTGATAAAGGGTCATTAAGAGAAATTGATATGGAACACTTGACGGAACATACATTCCATGTACTTGATTATTTCCACGAGCCTATGCAAACAAATGCTAATGTATGAAGCACAAGTCGGTATATGTGGTCTGCGTTTTATCATTTGCACTACACGGCACTGAATCACAGAGAGGCCATGGGCTTCCTCATCAAAGCTAGTAGGCAATGATGATGATAACAACAATGAATGGGCAACTCGGAAAACGCAGTTAATTACTTTCAATAGGATGAAAGTTGCATAAAAACAGTAAACCCCAAGTTGACGGTCCGTTCCTAAACACCCGTTACAGTAACTGGGTTAGAGGGCTGCATGCTTGTAAGGAGGCAACATGACGTGTTGCTAATGAGTTCTACAAGACTTAAAGGATAATCCTGCTTTTTTTAATAACCTGGGTTACAGTTTCAGAATTTTTACCATCATGCATTTCGCCAATGATATCATTTTATTCACGGGCTTTATTATGGAGATCTTGGACACAAGACTACTTTTTCTGTGTATGTGACCTGGTAGGAGCCTGGGAGACTGGTGCTCGGTGCCCTTCCTGGCACACCATGGTGGGTCAGGCCTATGACGCCTGACTCATTGTGCTCTACTGCTGAGCTACTGCGGCCCCTTCAAATTTTATCATCCATCCATCCATTGTCAGTCACTTGTCCGGGGTCGGGCCACGGGGTCATGCTGGAGCCCATCTCAGCACTCGGTGGGTGAAAGGGGGGGGGGGGGACTCTGGATGAGTCACTATTCCATCTCAGGACATTCGATGTCTTGCTCACAGAAACTTGACAAATTGTTCAGATGATGTGAATTAGCCTTGTGGCAAGACCTGGTGTTTTAAGGGAGTTGTTCCTTAGTTGATATGAGGGTCTAAGGACAGGATGTTGTGTTAATCTAAAGCCTACTGAGGCAGATTATAATTTGTGATAATGGACAATACAAATAAAACTGACTTGACTAGCGCTACATGCAGCATTACAACAGTGTCTGACAGGACAGTAGAACATGATCCTTAAATCTGTCCTTTTCATGACAACAGCAAAAAAACGCCTTAGATAGACCAGCGGTGCTACCTGCATAAACTGGTCATTCCTGAAAGTTGAACCAGGTATTAGCTCAGCAATGTCATCAACCATTACTAATATTGGCCAGTTTTGGTCATAAGTTTCAAATTAAACTTTCATTTTCCCTCCCACATGCCCCATTTAGATCATTTGTCTCAAACTGGAATTTGCTGAAACATGTCTGACCCTGGTGTTCAGGTGCCCCATAAGATGCGGTGTAAGGTTGTGTCCAGCAACCTTCCAGCAGTCTGTGGTGCTGTAGCTCAGGAGGTAGGGCAGTCTTCTAGTCATTGGAGAATGGTGGTTCGATTCCCATTGTGTTGATTTGTCCTTGAGCAAGACTCTGAACCCCTTACTGCTGCCCAAGTGCCACGCTGTAGCTGTGCTCACTGGTCCAATACAATAGGATGGGTCAAAGGCAGAGGATAAATTCCACCAGCCTAGCCCATGTGGCAATTAAATGTTCAATGGTTCCAGTGTCCAAAATCTCCAAAATAAAGCCAGTGAGTAAAGTGATGTCATATGACTGATGTGCAGGATGACTAAACCCCCAAAATGAGACCTAGGTTGTTAAAAACACACACACACACACACACAAACACACACACACACACACACACACAAATGGAATCAACCTTTAAATAGACAAGTGAGTGGGCCTTCTAGTCAACAGACTGCATGACTGGAAGCCAGGAGATATTTCTGATGAAACCCCACAAAGGAGGACCTCTCCCATTCAGCAGTATCAGATACATCACCAAACCCTTTGTTCAGTGTTCATACTGCTCTGAGCTGGTCAGAGGCTCTCCATTTGCAGCTGTGTTTTGAAAAGGCGTGGTTTGACATGGGCAAGTCACCATTGTTATTGAAAGGGCATTCACAGAAGGAAGAGGAAGGTGGGGAGGAGTCAGAGGTCAAGGGTCAGAGGGATGATGCCCCGCCGTGAGGGAGGGACCTGGTCACTGTGTGTGTGTGTGTGTGTGTGTGTGTGTGTGTGTGTGTGTGTGTGTGTGTGTGTGTGTGTGAGTGTGTGTGTGTGTGTGTGTGTGTGTGTGTGTGTGTGGGTGTGTG